>CM023614.1:9432257-9599757 GCA_013358685.1 Antennarius maculatus | reverse complement strand
CGCTAAAACTTGCCATTTAAGTCTTAGCAGGAATTAGATTTGTTTTTGTTGTCGTTTCTCGGACATTTATCTCACCCCACCATACTCTCACCCCGCGTGGTTCTCTATTTTGTTTTCTTTCACACACTTTTCCATGCTTTTATCGCAATATCAGGTTTGCCTTGCAGAAAGTAAAAATAACCCCTCTGTCAAGACCATTGTGTCTATTTCTACCATCGTAAACAGAGCAGCACTGTTGGCTCATTTGTACAATTCACGTGGTGAAAATTCCCATTTATTTCTTCCTGGTATTTTTAAAAATGCTTTTGTAATCTAAACCATACACATTGTTGTCTTTGGTCTGCCAAATGATGCTATGTATGTGTGTATTTATTGTGAAAAAATGGGTGGATCTTCAGGCTGGAGGAGATACGCTGTCTGCACTTGGACAGGCTCTTCCTCCTGGCTGATTACTGCACAGTCATATGCACCACAAATGGAAACACAGACAGGCACACACACACACACACACACACACACACACACACACACACACACACACACACACACACACACACACACACACACACACACACACACACACACACACACACACACACTGACGACACTGTTGACCTTACACACCCAAGAAAAGGCCCGTCTTGCATAAACACAAAGATTGTTCTTTGTTTTCCTTTTTCCTTTAGTACGCTGTTCCTCACCAGCATAGCTTTTTATTCCATCTGTCTGTCTATCAAGCTATTTCAAGAGGCTTTCTTTGGAAGTGGGTGTAAGAATGAGAACATGCTAAATATACAAGTCTAAATTACCTAAAAATAAATAAAAGAGGGGAACTGGGGTAAGAGGATGTGGCAGGGAATACAAATTAATGTCTGAACATTTAGCTTCTATAAATGTCCAGCATCACAGCTTCAAAGAAAAGCATGTAATTGTAGTAGTAGTAGTAGTAGTAGTAGAAGAAGAAGAAGAAGAAGAAGAAGAAGAAGAAGAAGAAGAAGAAGAAGAAGAAGAAGAAGAAGAAGACGACTTTTTTTGACTTTTTCAAAAACACTTTAATCACATTCAAAACATTTTACAATTTTACATTAGATGAAAACACTAAAGAGCTTCAGAAACACTAAAAACCAATAAAGTAAGAGGAAATACAATCTAAAATCAGTGCATTATATCAGGAAGTTTGCAAAATTGAGTTGATCATCAATTAAGGTGCATAGGACATTTTTGTGACACCAGATGTTCCTAAAGTTATTTATGTCTTTTGTCATTTTATAGAAACCAAATTCTAGTTTTAAGCGACATCTGATGTTACAGCAAAAAACAGTGGCTGCGTCTTGAACAGTATTGTTTTCAATTCTTCTCTTCCTGGTCACGTAAATTGCGAGTTTTGCTTCTCCAGAGAAAAAATTTAAAAGCTGCCACTTTCTCTGATTCGATTTATTGTACCCAGCACCGTAGACGAATTTCCTCACACTAAAATTTTCACTGAACAGATTAAAAACATTCGTTAGACGAGTGAAGAGCACTGTAAGTCTCCCACACTCACTAAAAGCATGAAAGACTGTCTCACGAAGGGGACAGAAGGGACACTGGCTGGACACAGCAGGGTTAAAAACAGAGATAAAAGCATTGGAACTGATGGCACCGTGTAAAATTCTCCACTGGAGGTCGGCTGTTTTTTTCTTGAGGGGAGGTTTGTATAGAAGTCTCCACTGTGGGTCAGGTCCATTTCCCGTCATCCTGCTGGCCCAGGCAGTGGGCGCTCTGTTACATAGGTTTCTCTTGTTGATTACTTTGACACAGTATTTGTACAGTACTTTTTTGTTGGCCGTGTGCAGGCTGATTTGTCGTTCATCTCTGAGGAGGGGACCCTCCAGCTCCCCAAACAGGGGACTGATGTGGACCTCAGGGAAAGGATCTTTGCTGTCCGGCACAGTCCCTGTACTATAGTCCAGGAGGAGGCTTCTCGCCTTCCCGGAGAGTCTTTGCCTCCACAGTTGTAGCACCCTCTGAGCCACCCTAGTGGACTGGATGTTCAGCAGGGAGCTCACAGCCTGGGCATCCGCCAACGCTGGCCCGGTGTTGTCCACCAGCTGCTGGAGGGTCAGGGTCCTGGTTCTGCAAAGCGCTGCAGACAGCCCAGGTGTGGCTCCACTGCAGACATCCAGCCTGGCTCCATGTACTAGTGGTTCCTTCAGTAACCAGAACAGAGAGTCAGAGCGTTTCCCTGGGCTTCTTTTAAAAAGGGCCCATGACTTAAAAACACCATGATAGAAAGGAGGCAAACCATTTAACTTTAGAAGCTTAGAATCCATTAAAAACAGTGCAGCATCCTGTCCCAAGTTACTCACACGTTTGAATATGCAGCTGGCTACCTCTCTCCACGTCAGATCCGCTGGTCCGGTAAGAAACCGCTGGATGAACTGTAATCTGAACGTGGCTGTTCTACTAGCCAGGTGGATGAGGCCTTGTCCTCCCTCCTCTCTTGATAAAAACAACACTCCTTGAGGCACCCAATGCAGCCCATCCCAGAAAAAGTTAACAAGTTTGGTCTGGATTTGGGCTAGAAACCCTGATGGAGGGTCCATACAGGCCAAGCGGTGCCACAGCTGTGAGGCTACCAGGTTGTTTATCACTAAAACTCGACCTCTGTACGACATTCTGGGGAGCAACCATTTCCATTTTTTAAGTTTTCTTTCTATTTTTTCAATGACGCCTTCCCAATTCTTCCTGGTTGTTGTCTCATTTCCCAGGTACACACCGAGATATTTGAGACCGAAGAAGAAGAAGAAGAAGAAGAAGAAGAAGATTTTTTGATTTTTGCAAAAATACTTTAATCACACTCAAACATTTTACAATTTTACGTTAGAAAGTGAAAGTGCTTCAATAATACTAAAAACCAATAAATAAAAAGAAATACAATTTAAAAATCAGTGCATTATATCAGGAAATTTGCAAAAGTGAGTTGATCATCAACTAAAGTGCACAGGACATTTTTGTGACACCAGATGTTCCTAAAGTTATTTAGGGCTTTTGTCATTTTATAAAAACCAAATTCTAGTTTTAAGTGACATCTGATGTTACAGCAAAAAACAGTAGCTGCTTCTTGAACAGTATTGTTTTCAAATCTCCTCTTTCTGGTCGCGTAAATTGTTGGAGAGTTTTGCCTCTCCAGAAATTAAATTTAAAAGCTGCCACTTTCTTTGATTCAATTTCTTGTACCCAGCACCATAAATAAATTTCCTGATGTTAAAATTTTCACTGAACAGATTAAAAACATTTGTTAAAAGAGTGAAGAGCACTGCAAGGGGAGGTTTGTATAGAAGTCTCCACTGTGGGTCAGGTCTATTTCCCGTCATCCTGTTGGCCCAGGCAGTGGGCGCTCTGTCACACAGGCCTTTCTTGTTCATTGCTTTTACACATTGTTTGTATAGTATTTTTTTGTTGGCTGTGTGCAGGCTGATTTCTCGTTCATTTCTGAGGAGAGGACCGTCCAGCTCTCCAAACAGGGGACTGATGTGGACCTCAGGGAAAGGATCTCTATTGTCAGGCACAGTCCCTGTACTATAGTCCAGGAGGAGGCTTCTGTCTCTCCCGGATAGTCTGTGCCTCCACAGTTGTAGCACCCTCTGAGCCACCTTGGTGGACTGGATGTTCAGCAGGGAACTCACAGCCTGGGCATCCGCCAACGCTGGATCGGCATTGTCCACCAGCTGCTGGAGGGTCAGGGTCCTGGTTCTGCAAAACATCCCAGGTGTGGCTCCACTGCAGACATCCAGCCTGGCTCCATGCACTAGTGGTTCCTTCAGTAAGAAGAAGAAGAAGGAGAAGAAAGATTTTTAAAATCACGTTTATTCACAACAGCCAAATTACAAAATAATCACATTGACACAAAATCCAAAAGAGATTCACGCAGAGAGGAACTCACATTTAAAAAAAAAAAGAACATAAGCAAAATATACGTGAATTAAACCAAACACTGAACACAAGCTCCTCACTGAACACGGAACATAAGACCTCACATAAGAACTTTTTAAATCCTTGCAATTTCTGTAGTTGCAGGTTAACAAATGCCATATCCTGTATGTATTTAAACAAGTATAACTAAGCATCTTTAAAGTAATTGGGAAGGAACTTAAAATCTATCCTAAAATGTACTGGGAGCCAGTGCATGAAGATTAAAATCAGAGTGATCTACTGTACCTACTTATTTAATCAATAAGTAGGTACAGTAGATCTGTGTATCATCAGCATAACGATAAACATGAATGTCATGCCTAAAAAAAATCCATTCTAACGCTTTACCAGATACTTCCACCTAGAGCCGCAGTTGATCATCTGGAATCTCACGCTAAAGATCAGGATAAAAACTTAGCACACACCATTATCAGCTGCCATTATAGGTCGTTGGTCAAATTTATAGTATTACTGAGCTTTTTCCAAAACCAACTGAGAAACTTCTTGAAGTCTTTTTCCAATACTCCAAGAAACTGTTTCAACTGTTCTTTAAAATTTCTTTTTAAAATTGAAAATTAGCCTATTGCTTTAAGGGCAATGCAAATCCAACATAGATACTGTATATATATATATGTATTTTAGTAGTGGTGAAATGCAAGTAGTTTTAAAATAATCAGGAACACAGCCATACAAGAGATTTGTTATAAACAGAAAGCAAACAGGGTGTGACAGATTCCATTGGTTTTATTTAGCAAACATTTTGCTGGTATCACATTAATAGGGTTGATACACTTATGCAGTGTGTCATACTGTGTCTTAAAGTGCAGACAAGGTAATGGGATGAAACTGGTTAAAACTGGCTTGTTACCAATGACAGACATCAGGGTGTAGGGACCATTAGCTGTAAAACAGAATGAATTATATGTATAATAGGCAAGAGCTTATGTGGATGGAGATTTTAAGAAACTGATTGGTTATCAGTTTCAAAAGTGAGCAAAGTACATGTCAGTTGTGTTTTTGAACTTTGTGGTCACACAAAATTCAAAAAACAACTTTCCTCTTATTATAAGACTAATTTCTTAGCTAGGCTTGTAATGAACAAACCACTAGTGGGACCCTGACCCATAAACTTCACAAACAGGAGTCCTCACACACCTGCATACACACCAAGAATGGACATGTATACCCTAAAAGTTCTCTGAATGTGTCAGAACCACCTCCTTGTACAACCAATTTGGTCACGTCAGTGTCTTTACTCTGAAATGTGGTTTTCTCATTTATACCCTTGAGATTTTAGTCACAATTCCCAACACCTTATTACGATGGAGTCCATTCATCAACAACTTTCCCACTGTTTCTTCCTGCTTCCGTTTGCATTCTGCAGTGTCTGTACACCGGTGTCATTGTACTGCTCTGCTACCACATTCCTCTCTGACCTGTGTCTGATGAAAATTAGTACTGACAAGGCTGTAGGAAAGAGAGAAGAAGAAAAGGGATGGTTGAAGCTTTCAGCAATGACAAACTTGGAGACGTCAAGAGAGGGCGGCCCGTGTGAGATCACTGCTGGTGTCATGTCATGAAAATGCTGGTGGCCTCATACAGGTACTGAAGGATAATTTTTAGCAAAGAGCATATAAACCTGACATTTATAGATTGCTTGAGCTAATAGTAGAGTACAATTTAAAGGGATATGGCTTCAGTAGCTTCCTGTTCCAGCAGTGGTCTACAGTCACCATAAACATGAAGAAGCTGAAATAACAAGTGTTTGAAGTGAGGAAGTTTGATTGTTGTAAGGATAAAGAGGAGCGGTAGTAGTGGTGGTAGTGGTGTGTGTATGTGTGTGTGTGTGTGTGTGTGTGTGTGTGTGTGTGTGTGTGTGTGTGTGTGTGTGTGTGTGTGTGTGTGTGTGTGTGTGTGTGTGTGCGTGCGTGCCTGTGTGGGGGTGGGAGGGGGTCAGGGATGGACTTGACCAGCTTTTTGCCTGCTGCCCTCATCCAAGAAATCTTTGTGAGCTTTATTGCGGAACTCTTGACCTTGATATGAATAAATGGAAAAAATAAGCAGTGCCTGAGCTGATTAATGTAGACACAATTCACAGTCATTCACACAATGCTACAATGGCATGGAGGTAGCACTTTCCCATAATCCACTTGGGTATGGGCAGAACTATTTCAGTTTTTCTGCAGTATTTTTTTTTACACGTATAGAAAAGATTCAAAACATTTCCTGGTTGTTTTGGGCGTTGTTAGTTTCAAAAGTTGCTACAGAAATGCACGACTCATTTCTAAAGTTTTAAGGGCTGAGCTTCCTGTTAAAGACTTTGCTTTATGAGCTGTAGCTTTGTTTCTGTGGAATGTGTGTAAAGATCCCACGCAGCCCTTACTTTTCTAAAGTATGCTCCTAGCTCAGCCACTATCGACATGCCAAGCATTACTAAGCAACATCACTATAAAACGTTGTTAGGAGACAGCTGGCACCAGGGCTTTCAAACCTTACACACCGTAATTGTACACTCTAAGATAAGATGGTTACAAAGACCGACCAATATGATAAAATAACAGCAAGTTTAATGGCAGCAAATGCACCATTATAGAACTGGCATGGCTATTTGTTTCATTGCTCTATTTTGATGGTTTACAACAGACCTTGAAGTGAATATATGAGTGTTGACAAGCTCATATTCTGCCTACTTAACTGTCTGTAAATCAGATCATCAGCTTGGAGATTAACAGTAGTTTGTCTTTCTATAGCTGTTGCAAGTCGGCTGCTGTTCATGCAGCCAAAGTTAAAGTTATGTCCAGATTTAAGAATAAAGCTAAATAAATTAACGCAGTCAACCATAATTTGAAGGCTTGCTATAAAGTTTTGGTTGATTATTCCCTACCACAAATCAAATGAGGAGGGGGGATACAGGAGTAGGATTTGTCTGTCACATGAAGTTTCTTGAGCATCATTCTACATCATTTCAAGAAACTCTACATGCAACAACCAAGTTGTGAAGTAAGGAATTTCATCATTTTAGTTTTTCCCTTTAACGAGTTGGCCTTAGACTCATTATGGTGGTGGGTTTCATTTCCAGGGCAGATGTCACACAACTTTCAAAAGACAACAGCCAAATGTTGAAGTGCTGCTGTTAGAGATTTGCAAACTTTCAGGTTCTCTAATTTTTAATTTCTGTTTCCAAGTTAAACTAAGGCCCGTTATTGAGGTTTGTCTCAGGCAATGATTTTTAAAAAATGTTCAATATGCTCATTCATTCATTCATTCATTCATTCATTCATTCATTCATTCATTCATTCATTCATTCATTCATTCATTCATTCATTCATTCATTCATCTTTTTGAAGATAAGATTATTGCAATTGTCTTGTCTTCAGCTACTTATGCATCACAGATTACACTGGAGCCTATCCCAGTTGGATACGGGTGAGAGGCATGTTTTTGGTGGTGGGAGGAAGAAGGAGAACCTGGATAGAATCCACACAGACACTGGGACAACGTACACAGAAAGGCCCCAGGTGGAATCAACCCATGGACCTTCATGCTGTGAGTCAACCGCGCTACCCACTGTTTCATGAAACTTAAATAACCAGTAATATAATTCAGATTATTTCTAACTGTCTTCAGTGAAATACAGCTGGTAAACCTCTGTATTTACAATTGCTAAAACATGGATTCAATTTGTGTTTCGTTGGAGGTTCATCAGTTATGATGACAGACTTGCCAAATTGCTTCACAGACAAAACAGGACAACATTGCAACACTCAGACACTCTGACCAAGCGTAAACGAGTCAGTAGTTTATCAGATTATCAGATTATCTAAACCTCATTGTTGAGGTAAAATGAAAAATGAACATGCCAGATATAATCAGGTATTGCATGAGAGAACTATGGATTATGAGGCAGGACCAGGCAGGACTGTAAACTGATGGATGTTTACAAGAGAAGATGTTTTGATTACCTCACTGTTTTTGTTTCTTTCTACATTCTAATTCTTGTTCAAATATGTAGAATTTCAACAAGTGACTTCATGTTGTTTCACATTTCATATACATTAGGATCTGAAGGTGTTCAAAAGAAGGTGAATACAAGGTTGTGAGCAATGAAACTTTGGGGCTTTAAGTTTATCCTGCAGCCATTTTCTTTTAACTACAAAGATAAACAGGAAACAAGGCAGTCACCGACTGCAACATCCTGCGACACCCCTGAATTCAAAATTTTACCCTGACCTACTTGCATAGGTCAAAGATCAAAGCTAGTGCTCTGACCTACTTTCATAGATCAAAGCACTAGCTTTGATCTACGGCCTTACACTGGCATTCTCCCTTGTCTTTCTATCTTATCCGGTTCCTGAGTGTACAAAATTAAAATTTGACCTTGACCTAGTTTTCTCAAGGTCAAGGTCATCATCTCCTTTTCATCCACTTTGCTGCCAGAGTAATGTGCTTTTTGTTTCCTCTTTCTATCTAACGGTTGTGAAGATATTTGGTGGACTAACGAACGAACACGCAAATGCTGACAATTACAATACATCACCGCTTTGAAGCGGGATGTAAAAAGACCTGAAAGAAATGCATTTAGCACCTGGAGGACTGACTCACAGTGATGATACGGTTTTACGCGGCTGTTTTCTTGTCTTCTCTCTTTGTTTCTGGGCCAATAAAGAACTGAGTGGTGTAATCTGAGTGAATGTATAACTAGGCAAAAGTACTCATGTTACTTTAGAGCTCCTTTTCCAACAAACATATCACATTTCTCTGCAGGAATGTTCTACTGCCACAGCTTTCAGCCAGAGCTTATGGTTGATGGCTTTTATCGAACATAAAAGAGAACAAGCGGTGAAGTATTTGATTACTAATAGCACACCTCTACTAATAACACCTCTGCCTTTCCATGTGTTGGCATCAAGTTTCAGGAAGCACTGGAGCTCCTGGTGAATGAACACAAGGGACAATAAACAGAATGAACAAGTTTTCTACACACATTTACTGCGACAAAGAGCAGAGCCCTCATGAATGTCGTTTAGAAGCAAGGAATATTTCTGAAGCTAACAACATTCCTTCTACTTAGCAGAACAATCCATAAATTATTTAAATAGTTTCCATAATGATTGTTTGTCTCAGGCCTTCAGGACAGGTATTTTAGACATTTGAAAAACTACATGGAACTAATGTGGACCCTCTGGTAAGGTTGAACCAGTTATTGCATCACATTGGGAGAAAGACCTGATGTAATATAATGACGACAGAGAAAGGGACATTTTACCATGTAGAGAGATAGGTCCGATAAAATAAGAAAGATAAGTATATTATCGTCTTGATAAATTAATATGGAAAGTCCAGCACACTGCAATTTACCCTTCCGGGGTTATTTACATGATATTGCCCTTTGAAATCTTTTGGAGTTGAAGAATATTAAAAATATTTCTCTGTTGTTGAGGATAAAACTTTGACATGGTCTCATAAGTGGCACACCACTATTAAGGATATTTCCCTGGTATTTACTTTATGGCATCTGGAAAGGATAACGTCATGCGACTTCTTGCATATACACAAAGTCAAAGTGGTAGATTTTTACCACAAAAGTAAAGATGATTCAGCCAAGATAGTTTCATGTCCATCCATTTTGCATGTTCCAACTAACAGTCACCCAACATTTTTCATACAAAACCAGTACACTTGCATTGCTGACATTTTTTAAATGAATGAGTGGAGGATAAATGAAAGGCAGTACAACACGATGCTGTAGGCTGGTGTGCCATCAGCATCGTGCAGTAAATGATGCTCATACTGTACCAATAAACTGGTCTGGGCTCTAACGGCTACTAGATAAACCTGTGTTCCCTTTATGGTTTTGCATTGGCTGAAGCCGCGCAAGATGATGCAATGATTCAGGCAGCCTGAATAGATTCACACCTGCAGGAAGTACAGCTGCCTGTTTCTGTGTCACCAACGTTATTCTGATTCCCAGGAAAATCCAGTTTTAAACCAGTAATGGCTTCCATGTGACAAACAATCTACTAAATTATTAATTATATGATTAATTTAACACTTTTTTCAGGCCAAGTTAAGGAGCTGAGGTTCAGTGATACTCATAATGAAACAAAATCTTGCTGAAAAATTGAAAGTGTGCTGCGGCTAAGAGCAGATCAGTTACAGAGATCGGTTCTGATATCTCATCAGCTCAACCCTAAGATGCACAGCGATATGTACAATAAAACATTTTGTAGTGACAGAGGAATGGAGAGCAGGGCCAAATGAAGACAGAATGGACTTCTAATCGTACCCACCGAGCAGACAGAATCATCAGTATTAACTCATGCTGCAGCTTCTGCACCTGAATTTTTGGTTACCACCACTCTTCAGTGAGGGTTTGATAGAACCAGGATCAGGATGAAAAATGTGAGTTTTTGGGTAGTTACAGGCCCTTTTGTGAAGGCATCATATTAAAAAAGAAATCAATGCCCATGTCATACTCACCTGCCTCTGATGTGTCTGAAAGTCAGACAGCCATAATATAATATGAGTCGCATTAGTCAGCAATGCCTCTAATACTCTTGGGCAGTACATACTTATACAATGCACACACATTCATCAATGCTAATACACCCATTGCCTTATCCAGTGCTCCTCTGGTGCCTATGTAACAGGAGCTGGCAGCCCAGCCTTTCTCCTAGAATGAGAATGTCACAACGATAGTTCTCCATTCCACAGACTCTCCTGACCTTCACACAATGCTGCTTTTGAAAGACTAAATGTCTCTTCTCACAAGCCAAGCAGTTACTGTATGTGTGTGTGTGTGTGTGTGTGTGTGTGTGTGTGTGTGTGTGTGTGTGTGTGTGTGTGTGTGTGTGTGTGTGTGTGTGTGGCATGAGAGGGGGAATCCCTGAGACAAATAGTGTTTCTTACAAACCCAGCACTTAAACTGAGTATTTTGCCAACATAAACTGGCTCTGCAGGGACTGCTGTCTCCTTTTTTGACAATGTGGTTTGAGTCACCCCGTAACAGAGAGGCATAAATGCATACATGGATCAGACGTGTTGATATGAAGAAAAAAAATGGAAAGAAAAGTCATTTGTCAAAAGTAAGACAGGTCTGTCTGCCTGGGATTCCTTGACTGAGCGATGCCTCCCCTGATGAAAAGCCCTGTTTATTTTTCTATCGTGGCCCACATTCAAATTCCAGCAGTAGAGAATATACTGGCGGTCTCAGCTGCTCCCTGTGGATTATGTGAAAGATAGAGAGGATGTGTGGGAGACAGACATTTTCTGTTTGATGTGAACAAAACTGGAAATGAAAACGACCCAAGCAGACAGAAAGTCTGATGACTTAGCCTACAGAGGATCTCACCCCTGTGATGAATCAAGCAGGATGAAGTCACCTGCATCCCTGATAACATCAGTGCTTGTATTTGTCAATCCACACCTCACTATAAATTTTATGGGTTTCACATTTTACAGTTTGGGACAGCATTGATCGAGACACCAGTATTACAAAATACACGTTCATTGTGTCATTCAAGAGACATAGCAACTTGTTATAAAACATAAACAGTTCTCCAAGCAGACGCTATAATTTGAGGCTGGATAATTTGTTTTTTAGAAATGTGGAAAACCAACAAATGAAAACTTCTCACAGACTACATCACATATGTTAATCTGATAAACTTTTCTTTAGTACACACTGAACCAACAAATAGAGCTTAACAATAAGAGTGTGCATATAAAAATAATGCCATGTTTGTCATTTGGGTATATGAAAGAAACCATCCATCCATCTTCTTGCAGATGATACGATTTTATTCATCTTGTCTACAGCCTTGTCTGCCTTGTGAGTCACAGGTCTGCTGTAGCTTATCTCAGCTAGACATGTGCGAGAGGTAGTGTACACTCCAGATGAGACGCCAGCTCATCACAGGGCCACGTGAAAGACAAAAAACCTACAGACAAACAAACAAAACACTCACAGTGACAAATAATCTGGTGTGACCAGTTCTCCTAAATTGCATGTCTTTGGAGGTGTGAGGAAGCTGGAGAACTGGGGACAATGGGAGAACATACTATCAACTGACAGAAAGGAACAGAACCCAGGATTCCACTTGCTATGAAGCAAAAGCGCTACCCACTGCGCCACCATGCCGCCCTCTAAAGAAAAACCTCCCAGATTTAATAATACAATATTCACCTGGTCAGAGAACTTTACGGGCGGGGTAATAAAAGTATATAAATGAGAAAATCCTTTATCACTGAAACGGAGCTACATGTTTTAATCATGATGCTGATCAGAAATTTTGTCACCTGCTCATATCCTATAGACAGGACACACCAGCTCTGTTCGGTCATTCTGAAGCTGCACTTTGACCTAATGTCTAACATCAGTAAGTTAGTATGTTTTAGAATAATATAAGTACAGCACAATGTATACTGTCATCATTGTCTTTAATTTACTGTATTAGTATACTTAAGTATCAGTTTTAATGGATAGACCTAAGATGCAGACATACCTTTTTGTAGGATAATGAACATGAAAAACTGAATTGATGTGGTAGCGTCAAAAGGTGGGAGAGGCCAGCCCATCAATGAGCTTTCCAAACCCTAAGAAAAAAACAACAGAAAGTCCAAAATGTTTAGTTCACCGCTATGGAGTCTGATCATTCTGTCACTTCATCTTCTCAACTGACTGGACCCATCATCAAAGTGGGAAGCTGCCAGGGTGATCATTCATCCAACTGCTGTTGATCATTTATATTTCAATTTGGATTGCACTACCATTCAGCTACAGCACTAATTTAACCAAAATAACTCATGTAACTCAACTCAAGAGACCATCAGGTAGTCAGAAACCATCATTGGTGCAGAGTTACGTTATATTACATTACATTAGTAATATATGCATATTGCTCAAGTCTGTTGCTGTAATACATCTTTAGCAAACAATGTTCTTCACACCACTGATAGAGTATAGAGGAAACAAAATGTCCCGAGAAAGGTGTGCAGCAAGGTGTTGACATTAGTACTCTGCCTGGACATGTATGTGAGCACAACCTGTGAACCTGTCATGACATCACATTGAGTGATTACCACTCTCACACCTCAAGAATGCAATGCAGGATTCCCCCGTCTTCCAGAAGACTTTATCTCTGGTACTTTTCCAAAGCGCGGCTGGACTAGTCCATTGAAGAGACTTGATAAGAGGATTTAATAACTTCATTTTATGCATCCTGTGTTTCCCTTTGCCTGCAGTGTTTGGGCTTTTCAGACTACTCAACACGCACACACGACAGGCTGCAGTGAATAAGACATTTGGAGCATTTATGAAGCATTTATATTACATTTATAGCACCTATCTCTCTGAGTCACTGAATGTGTGTCCCTGTTCACAGCTGGAAAGTCATAAAAACAGTGTTCACTGATTAGAGGGTTATTTCAAGGTAATTTTGGCTTTTTTATAATACATTTTAAACTTTTGAACACAGTGCATCTAAAATATCAAACATGCAATGCAGATCAGCAACTGACCCTGAGAATAATGTACAAACAGTGAGTATATGTGGGTGCGCTCAGCAAAAAAGGTGATAGTAGGTGAACCAAACATAGTTTCTAGTATACTTGGTGTGCATAACCAGCATTCCCCCCAGCCTTACGCTGTATTTAGTAGCCCCCTCCTCCATCACAAGGATCTACAGACCATCATGATCTCATCATCCAAGAGGCTCGTGCATTCACATGGTCAGGGGATAGTGGGCAGCAGGGGTGTTAATTTACATGATGTCATTAAACTAGACACATACACACACTTATCACAGTCCAGAGTTGTCTCCAACATTACAATGAACCCCAGTCCCAGAGTTCAATGTGTTTTCTCCAGAAATATGCCATGCATACAGCAGAGAAAGGGGTCAAAATGAGTTTTTATGGGTTTATGAGTTTTCATGACATCTATTTCTTGCACTCATCAGAATAAAAACTGCTTGAGATCATTGTTTATCATTAGTTGGACATGAGTGTGTGTGTATGGTTATGTGTTATTAATACCGCAGGGGCAGTCAGTTAAGGGGATTTGAGGGGCTTCTTGGGTTTCAGTGTTTCTGAGCACACAGACAAATGTCCATACATGGCGGGTTTATTCGCCCCTCCAATGTGCTAACGACTTGGCCTTACGCTGAAAATGCCAACGCATCAGACCCAATGCTGCAGGACATCATTGCAATCTGCTGCCTGAGGCAGCACACATGCGCCTCCACACGTCAGGCATTTGCTGCTAGATAAGAAACAAATTGCTGTCTTCTAAGAGGTTTGCTTTAAATATGATTTAAATACTGCAACAGCCTGGGAAAACGCATCAGGGAAGGATGACAACCACTGTCATCTGCTTCAATGATTATTGTGGTAAACAAGGCAGTTAAGCCCCAAGTGCACCGCTGGGACTCTTCATTGGTCAACAGCAGAAGATTGTGGCCGTACTGGCCGGCTCCCAGAAATGAACTAAAACAAGGTGCATGTATGCACAGTCAGCTTTCCTTGACTAAATAAGGACAAAACAAACACGAGAGCCGTAAAAACACAATAACTACACTTATAGGTTGTTGGATTTCATTATCTCCCACCTTGTTATTGCTACTGCTGTGTTACTGATATTGCAGTACTGTAAGAATCATAAAAAGACATATATATATAAATACATTAATATATGGGATCCATTTTGCATTCTTGGAATCTCTCCACATACTTACACTCATGCTTTGGGTGAAACACATAACACGAGAAACTCAGTAACCCTCTGTCCATGACGCAGCATGCATGTCTGTCAGTCATTCCCTGACCTTGCGCCTGTCTGTCTATCTATCCTATCTGTCACTGCAGACTTAATGATCTGTCTGGCAATCTATTTTCAGTATCAGTCACAATATTCCAATTGTATTCAATAGTTTATGTGCTAGTCTGTCTGCGTGATGTCATTCAGGTGCATTGTGCCAGGACAGAAAGCTCTGGCGTCACCATCAGCTTTATTCCTGCTCTTGCTTTTTGTTTTCCTGTCATCAGACAGCTTTACAGTATTGGGTTTTCTGGGGATGCATGGACCAAAGAGAGAAACTCCCCAAACATTCACTCAGTGCATATGTATGATTAAATGATGCCCAAATTTAATGCTACATTGTAGGTCCCATAGTAGAACAGGACCTGTGGAGGTCTTGTGGTCAGATTGTGAGTTGTTTTAAATAGTCAAGCCCTGAGATTGGATTGTGGTGACTGATGGGCAACACTTTCCCTTCCACGTTCTCAGCCTGTTTGTGCTTTTGCACTGCAATAATGGATGCCCAGCCCTCTGTAAATATAACCCTGCTCCAGCTAGTTAGCATGGCTGGCATAATCCAGTCCAGTGGTCATAATCTAAATATACATCCAAAATAAATACTTCCAGATTCAATTCTTAACTGTTGTTTAGATGGACTGGAACATATCTCTCACTTAGAAAATGACTTAGAAGCCCATTTCGTAATGAAACAAGGAGCATGGTTTAAAGGTTGCAGAATCAAAAGGCTTCGAAACCAAAGAGTGCTGCATTTTTGGAGCCTGGTGGAGGAAAACACTCGTTCTGCAACTGTCTACAGAAGCTTTGCCCAGTGCTGCGGTGGCTGTGGTGGCAAGTCACTGCTGTGGTAATAAGTCATTGCCATGGTTTCCATCCAAACTCTGATTTTGTGTCGAAAAGCACTGATACTGTGGAATGGATGCTGTGGGTGGAGAGATGTAGACAGCCACCCAGCCGGCGGTGACCACAGTAAGTGACGCAAGCAGAGAAGCTGTGATGTTAATGCAACACTCATGAGCCCTGTCAGGTACAATTGTACTAAACCACAGAGAAAAACCACACCTGACCTTTTCACATGTGACCTGTCAACACTGACACTTTATCAGATCGACCAGACATCAATGTACACATTCATAAGCTTGGGAAACTCTGCCACCATTACATCTGTGTGTCGTTGTCTGAAAATAGGCCATAGAGGTATTCAAAAGGGGGAAATAATTTTGATCTAGGAGAACAGAACAACAGACTCTTTGAGAATGGTGCAGAAGAAGCTTATCAGAGAGCTGCCACCATGACCACACTGGTAGGATGGAATCTGGCTGTGTGAGAGTTTCCATTCTCTCCACAACAATGGAAGGCCTTCTCTGCTTGCTCTCTCCCCACTGACAAGCAGCACAAGAATCATCAAAATTGTCACTGGTTTTTCCTCTCTGCTGCTGTTTTGACGTAAATCCCAAGTCTTTACCGATGAGGACAAATGTATACAAAATGCACATGAACACAGTGCAAATACTAATACACAAAGCATACAACAACTGGGTAGGATGTGGACAGCCAATGAAATATCTAATTTAATATTTATTTAATAATGACCTGATGAGAGAAGAACGATTTTTTATGTGTCACTTGGTGGACTTCAGAAGTTCTGGTTGGATGTCCTAAGGGGCCCGTCAGTGGTGCAAGGGATTAGTACCAGGGAAATTTAGGCAGGACCTAAGCCACGGATGAAAACTGGAGTAATGTGAGATCTCCGACAAGTCCTACTTAAGATCCTTGCTGCTTCCATTTTGAACTAGCTGAAGTCATGCCAAGGTGGTTTGACTACGGTAGACATGGCCTTGCAATGGCCAGAAGTTTCCCAGAGCGTGGGTTGTCATCGAAGAGTGATTATTTTAGCCAAGAAAGGTTTGAGGAGAAAGGAATAGGATTGAGAATTGACCTTTGAGGCAACCTGAGTTGGTCAGTGAAAAAAATGTATGCTTTCTTTTTTTTTTAAATTAAAATGAATCCTGAAATGATTAACTTTTGTTATCTACTCTTGCAGCTAAAGTGGCAGCCACAAATGCAAGCTTCAGAAGTCCTTTTTGATTCATACGTGGTAGATTAATCACACCACATTGCTGTTTTGAAGACTGGTGCATAGCATTGCTTTATTTGAATCATTGATGAGCCATGAGCACACCGGGAACACAGGGCTGGAGAACTACAAACTCTGTGATTGTATTGGAACCTAAACATTGGCCTTCATTGCTGAAATTTTGAATTAATATGTGTTACTAATTAAATTAAGTAATGTGAGTACCTTAACGAGGGTACACTACACCAGGACCCAGAGCTACGAAAAGATTTTCAGACACCATTGATTTAATTACACACTTCAGCTTCACCTGATGTGACTTGTGAAAATGTGTAAGAATTGTGTGTCATCCAGTGACTAACCTCATCCACGTTGTCCTACATTTTGTATGTCAGCCACATAACAGTTTTGCTTTCTGATGTTATTTTGTGTTCATTACTCATATAATAACCTCTACATCATTGTTCTGTCACTTAGTGCTACATGTAAGACATAACAGAACGCTCATTAATCTGTTATCACATCCTTCCGCCCATCAACACAACAACACACTCAACACAAGTCTGTTTTCACACACTGATATGAGGCATTTGGTATACTGTCTTGTGTGGTTTTCTTAATAATTATGTGTTGCACATTTCTTGAAAAACAACAAAACAAAACCAAAACCAAAACCAAAGCCCCAACCAAACAAAACTGGCATCGCCCTGGGTAAGGGATAGAAAACCTTTGCACATATAACACCCATTAGATTCCTACCACAAATATGAGGGAAAGAGCTGCATGAGAAAACATTGTCAACAAACTGTTAAATTTTGATTCCTACACATTTTAGTTGTTGTCTTCTAGCTTGTCCTATGTTGTTAATACCAGTGTTACGCTGGTTCATGCAAAAATTTTTGTTTAAGAAACAAATCTTTGTGATACACAATCCATAAGTGTCATTATTTTCAGAGAGATTCAAATTAGTTATGCTTTTAATGAGACTACAGTCTATATCCAAACTCAGTCAGATGGGTGTTGGATAAGAGTTTTCCATCCCTGATCCTAGTGATGCCAGTATTTTTTTACTTGCTGTTGTTTTACATGAAAAAATGCTGCCTTGTTGGAGATATGTCGTCTCCAAGTGTCCTGGTTTCTAAAGTAGTTATTAGGTAATAAGACAACTAAATATAGGGCAGTGTTTTCAACTTCAACCAATTAATCAGTGAATATTTAACTTAGTAAACAAAGTCCAAGCATGACGTCAGCCTCTCTGCCTCTCCTTGTCTGGCAGATCTTCTGCTTGCACCACCTCTCTGTCAGCTGTTTGGCACCATCGTGGTGGTGACGCTGTACAGTGGGCCGCATACTGATCTTCCACAGGATCTTAAGTGTTCTAAAGAATACCATACATTGTCTTGACCGTGTTTGAAATTCCACAGACTCTTGATGGTAAAGCCAGTCATATAGAGAACGGAAAGTTCTCAGAAAACTGGGAGACTTATGCATTAGTATTATTACTCTGTGTTCTAATGTCTAATGGTTGCATTAGATGTTTTAGAGAGATCATGACTCATAATTCTTACCTCATGTCTGAGGAATCCGGTGATCATACACACCACCTAATAATGGACCTGACCACCGAAGGAGACCAAAGGCTAATTCCTAGGAGAATCCCTCATATTAATACTGTATGCGCCAGACCTCCCTGCAGTTCTCTAAGAAGCAGTAGAGCAATCATGACATTGTTTCAATCTCAGTTTAGACATGTCATCATCCCTGAGTGACTCAGGATAGAGGTAGTTAAGAGTTTCTTCCTCCTTTTTCCTGTTGTTTCAAAAATATGATGTTTATATTGTCAAGGCAAGCCTGAAATAAAAACAACACACATACACACAAAGGGTGAAAATAAGAGCTTGAAATGTTTAATTTAATTTTAATTTATCCTCCCTATCTTTCATCCCTGTCTCTCTCTTGCTTACACACATGGCTAAACTCTTACATCTCCTTCCCTCCATCCCTTATTGATCTTACATTCAGGACCTGGGAGGAGGGCAAGTAAAGTGTCAGGCTATGAGATCATTTTTTGGCGACCTCATCCTGGACAGTGGAAGATGCAAGTGTGGGTCTGTATCTGTGTGTGTGTGTGTGTGTGTGTGTGTGTGTGTGTGTGTGTGTGTGTGTGTGTGTGTGTGTGTGTGTGTGTGTGTGTGTGTGTGTGTGCTTGCGGTATGTTGTGTATACATGTCTTGAAGACTAATGGCATAAAAGAACAATTTCCTCCCCAGACATGAGGGGTCCTGGGACACTAAAGGGACTAGACGAGTCTAGACTAATAATTTCCACTCTAAATGAAAACATGTTCTCTTAGAGCCCCTTTGAGTCCAGTATAATGCTGAAGCTTTTACATCAGTAACATCGATCAGCATCACTGTGTCATGAAGCACCAGACCAAAGCCAATCATCAAAAAGTAATGAACTTACAGTAAAGATGAATCATGTAAATCTTGGTCAAGATGAAATCTGCAGACAAACAGGTAGGCACACCACCTGGTGGAGGAATGGAGGCCTTTATGACACACAGGACATGTATGCAAGTTGAAGACTTGCAACACATAGTCACTGTTTTGACATGCTGTTGCCAGGCAACAAGGTGAATGCCAGAAGGCATGGTTTCAGGTGTTCATGCAGGGCCCTCCTTTCTCTTATCTTAGCGCTTCTTGCTTCACATGCCTGCTGTCACAATCAGCAGGTAAGACACTCACTCACTCACTCACTCACTCACATTGCCCTTGACCCTGCCCACTTCCTCCTGGAGGAAAGCCTTTTATGGGCAGTAACCTGAGAGTACAGGTGAGGCAACCCTTGAGAATTGTGAATTGCGTTTGCTGTTTCATGTTAGATAGCATTTCTTAAAAAGCCCTCTCCCTTTTTATGGCTTCACATGATCAATAAAGCCAAAGTTAGTCATAAGTGAAATATGGTAGCTCGTTCCCAATTGCTTGGTAACAGACAAAGGTTCCCTGAAGGTTCCAGCCAGACAGAAGTTACAAATATCAATGACTGCCACCTCATTATCTGGATTTGTCTCTATGATCAATACATCAACACAGAGACTGTCATGGACAGACTGACTGACACATGCTGTGCCCCTTGTGTTTCTACAACAGTCACCACTTGTTAGAATTCCAATCTTACACATAGTTGGCATCTAATCTCGAAACAAGCAGAGGACACCCACTGGAAAGTGTCAGGAAGCCCATTGAACATTTTATTCCAAACAACAGACTTATCATCACTAAAAACCTCTATCTGGCTTCTTGGCCCATGACACCCACTTTGCTTTTTCTACACTCCTGATATTGGAAAAACAATGCAGACTGGAGTTTTCCACTGATCAGTCAAACACCCCCCAGGGAGTCCACATCAAATGTGATTTCAGAGTCAAACTTATCCACTCACTCACTGGGTGGGGTGTGGATGAGGGGACTCCTACTCCACGCACGTGTGTGTGTGTGTGTGTGTGTGAGTGTGTGTGTGTGTGTGCATCTGTGTGTACGTGTGTATGTGTGTGTATGTGTGTGTCCTCCCAATGTGGGGGCAGTGAAGTGGCCACAGAACTATAACAATAACAGACGCACTGGAAAGAGAGAGCCCTCCAAATGACGTCATGGTGTCTGTTTTGTGTGTATGTACGATTGGAATTTAACATAGCCCCACATGGGTGGTGGTGGTGGTGGGGGGGAGGGGTGGTGGAAAATATTTACCTAAAATGATTATTCAGAAGAAACAACATTATTATAGTTATTTAAACCTCTATGATTTAAAGAGAAATACTCTCTAAAGCACTGTTTTTGTTGTTCTGTTTTAAAACAATAATGCAATCATCACTGTCACAATGACTCCAGGTGAGTGTTTCCAGACCTTCCAGATGCTTTTTTCCCCCCACAATTATTCTCATAAGGTTTAGAGTTATACTGAACAATAAAGCCACTCTGTGCTGGAATGTGTTTTAGGTTATTTTCTGGGTATCATAAATAAAAGAACAGGTCTTTTTCTACAGTAGATTTCAGGTTTTATGTAAGGAATGTTACACAACTCCATAAAGGTTGTTCCCTCAACAGACCCAGGATGTGTGGAAGAGTGACTGTTTGTCTGGAAGTAATTTTTCATTAGGTGTGCCAAGTGATTTAGATAAGTGTGTGTTCTTAAGGTGTGTCTTTAATTGTTATCTAAGTTATGACAATCCAGGATCTCAGTTACAAACGTAAGCATTCCATTGACAATTTCATGAAAGATCAGAAGAGATGAATGGAGCCCAAATTTTATTTAAGTGTATTAACTATTTTCAATTTTTCTAATTAGACGTAGTATCTATATTGTTGTATATTATATTATTTCTGAAACTTTATAGTATCATGTTTATGTTTCATGTTTCATACTGTTGCTATGCAATATGAGCTTTATGACTGACAAACACAGCAGCCACCTTTCTTCTCAATTGCATGTCTTACCACAGCTACAAAAGTTTACTGCCCTCACCAGTAACAAACTGACTCTTGTCAGAATTGAGCCTTTCTCTTTCTAATCAGTGAAAAATCACATCCTTTCCCTTCTCGCTCATTCCACAAACAGAAATGACACATTCTGCCAGCCAGGTGCAGTCAGTGGGATATTCTCTCCAGATGTGAATGAGCACACACACTTGTGGTCCCGCAGGGCTTTGATCTTCTTCTTTCAGATGTTTTTGTTCAATTTCAGCTATGTACACACACACACACACGCACGCACGCATGAACACACACACACACACACACACACACACACACACACACACACACACACACACACACACACACACACACACACACACACACACACACACTCATACCCCGCAGCCCCTCACAGCTACTGGTCAGACCTCTCATTAGTTTTACTTCCATCCACATCAAACAAAAGGAAGTTCAGTTCAGTCCCTTTGGACCAATAAATTGTTCTCTGTTTTACATTAACAGGCCAGGTTTTAATTAGGAAATCATTTAACTGTTTTACCATAACTGGATCCTTCCATGTAAGGTTAACAGGGTCAGATGTACTGTACTCTCTGGATGTGACATCATGTGCTGCTCTGTTGGTCTGTGGCACCCTCCAGTGGTCACAGTAAAAGAATAATCTGTGTTAAAAACTGTTATCATCCAAGAAGGGGTGTCAAATTTATGGTCAGGGGGTCGCATACAGTTTAATCTGATCTCAAGGGGGTAGACCAATGAACGCAATATTAAATAGAAGTAATAATATTATAATAAAATGGTACTAATAATAATTATAAAAATAAATAATAATAGTAATAATATGTTTGACACCCCTGTCCTAAGAGCTCAAATTTATACAGATTAAGAATCCACACTTTCTCTGTTTTTATTGCATGTTTTGTTGTTCAGTAACTCCACACATATAAAATAAATAAATAAATAAAAATAAATAAAATAAAACTTTACTCTAATTTTTTGTTTTTGCTGTTGCAGCACCATGGTGCCAATTCTTTCTGATGGCAAAGAGGTGCAGGGGAAGATTGTAGCTAAATGAAGGTTATCTTTGCAGCAGCAAATTGATATTTAATGCATTTCAGGAAAATTATTTCATAATCTTACAATCGTGTCACCAAAGCCACTGTAACTTTTGTTGTACTTGGAAATCAAATGAGAGAAAATGATTATCTAAACTAATATTTATCATGTATTACAGCAATTTTATATTGTATAGATAGGTACTTTCGATGCATTTATGTTTTGTTTACTCATTTCTTTTCTGAAAACATAGTAATTTATAATGAATTATTGCAATATTTTATATGAAAGGCATGAAGGTTGCAATAACTCAAAAGTAAAATAATCAGAATTATCCAGTATTTCAGATCTTAAGTGCATAATTTGTCTGACAAATTCTGAGTGAATTATGGGAAGAAAATTAGCAGTGCAAATACAAGATATTTTATTGCCATGTTGTTGCAAACATCATGTTCATAACCTCACTCATCCAACATTAGATAAAAACAATAATAAAATAAATATGAGATTCAAAAAAACATTTTTGGAGATAATGGTTATTTTAAGTAATCCTTTCATATATCAATAAAACAGTTGATTTATAGTGCCCATGCATTTAAAGTGAACAGCATGATTTTACCCTGCAGTAAAAATCCCAAACATTTTAATAAATCATTTTATATGTTATAATCGTTAGAACGCCACATAAAAAAAGGATTTTGTTGTTGTGTTTTCACATGAATCACAAATCTTGTTAAGTGAAAGCAGCATAGAACAGAACAAGCAGCAGTAAACAAATGCTGTCTTCATTTGCAATGGCAAAACTCAACTAGCATTACAGGCTAACATTAGACCTCTTTTTGTACACAGTGTATTTAAAACCCTTCAGGCTCCAGGAAGGCGGTCTCTTATCTCTATTTCAGGACCTTTTGCCTCCTGTTGGGGGTAGGTTGGGGGGATTTTTGTGGTAATAGTCTGGTGGGGTTGGATTGGGGCTTGCAGTCATTCCTGTAGGGACATAATACATACTGTCCAGGTAGTTCTGGTCCAAAGTTGGATGGTTAAGGGATTCTGGCTTGGATGCCTGACCAGAGGGATTCCTGTAGCTGACTCCAGCTCCGATAGGGTGCATTGTTGGTGCTGCTGAGGTCTCAGGGTATCGGGGTGGCTGGGGCTGAGCCTGGGCATGAGGCGGAGGAGGAGGAGCTGCATAGGGCATGTACTGTGGAGAAGGAGCATATATGTTGGGGTTGTGGAGAGATGGGTAAGGGGCTGCTGAAGGAGGATACAGGCCTGAATGGGACATTGCTTGTTGAGGGATGAGAACCTCAACATATTGGCCAGTCTCTGGATCAAATAACATTTTCCTCAGTGGCTGCACAGGCACCTCAATATAAAAATATTTCCCTGTCTCAGGATCCAGGAGCACCCTGCGAGGTGTCTGTCCATAGCTACTTTCTGAGTACAAACTGGAAGTGTCACCTCCATATTCAGAACCATAAGTAGGCCCCAGGCTTTGGGGGCCACACAAGTATTGAGGATCCACAGATGGAAGGCCAGGAGACTGACTGCGGCCAGGATCATTGTAAGGAGTCATTCCTGATGGATGTTGCTGGGGGGATCTGTGGACAGGAGGTCGTCGAGAATCAATATGCTGGGGAGGCTGCAGAGGGCGGTCAGCAGGACAGGGCTGCATGAGTGAGGGGTGGGGAGGGCACGGAGGAGGCTGGTGGAGAGGCTGATAAATGGTTGGCGGCTGACTTGGACCAAGAGGACTTGATTTAGGAGAGCAAAGCTGGTAGTTCATCTGTTGAGGGTCAGATCGGCACTGGTGTGGACGGTGAGGGGGCTGAGCTACAGCGTAAGGTAGTGCCTGGCCTGGAGAGTGTGAGGGTGCAGGGGGAGTGAGGCTGTGGGGGCTGCGCTGATGGTGAGGTAGGATGAGACCAAGTTGAGGAGGGCAACCAGCTGCGCAGGAGCATGGAGGAGGACGGGATGACGGTTGGTAGCGATTTGACCTCCTGGCGGCCAGATCTGGGAGCATGAGGGGACTAAAGCTCTCTCTTTCATCATAGCTTGGAGGGTCATCTGAGCCGTAAAAACGTTTGTCATCTGTCATGTGGGGTTGGTCGCTAGAAAGTGATCTGTGACATGGCTTATGTGTGTACCTTGGCATTTGCGTTGTGGGAGCAACAGAAGGTGGTTTTGTGTTGTTTGATAGTACAGCTTGCTCATGAGTCACTGGTATCCTGGGATGCTGCAGTTGGAGGTCTGGATCCATCACAGCAGGCTGGTTAGGCTCGAGGGGTCCAGCCGATGCAGGACCAGGGAGTTGATAGGGTTTTGGTTCAAGAGTTGGACCTGCATTTTTGGTCAAACCTGTGCCAGTAGCTGATATTGGGGCTGTTGCAATGGTTGTAGGTATGTAATTGGATCCCTGGGGTTCTGTCTTCTGCTGCTGACCTCTGTCATGAGATGTCTCTGTCTCTGGTGGTGCTGTTAATTGACGAGAGAGGTTGGACATGATGGTTGCTGTTGTTTTCAAAGGTGGAGGTTTGAGGCTTGATATTGTGGAAACAGATAGTTTTCTTGTGTAATTTGATGTTGAATCATTGGAGATTTTTCTATAGATTGTTGGTGAGGACACTACAATTGTTTGGGACCTTTCCTCACCTTGTGGTTTTACAGTTGATGTTGTTGCTGGAGGTTTCTGTGCTTCGTTCGGCATTGCTTCTACATCTGCAGGTTTAAATTTGCAGCTTGGTTTTGGAGGTACAGCTGGCTTTTGAGTATTTTTAGCTATAGATTTAACTTCAATTGTTTGAGGCCTCATGCTTCCTGTATAGTTTGTAGGCATCTCTTTCCTTTGCATACCTTTTGATAGTGACTTCACTTCAATCGATTGAGGTCTGAACCTTCGTATCGCAGGGGACTTTGGAGGAAAGGTTGGATCTATTCTTTTTATTGCTTCAAAATCCCCCGTGTCTTTTTGTACATTGGGAGTTTGTTCCAGTCTATCACTTAGTAGACTAACAGTTGTCTGCTTTGCTGTTTGTTTTAAGGCATTCATGTTGTTCATCCCCTCATTTCCTTTGATTTTTGTAAGGATGTCAGTACTGTCAGACAATGCTGAGGGGCCAGACATTGTTGATGAGGAAGAAAACGTCCTCTCTCTCTCAGTCTCAATCTGTCCTCCATCAGAGGTACTGGTGGTCTGAAGGGGGATCTCTAGGCAGTTTACATGTTTACAGGTGAGTCCCGTCCCTCCAACTGCTTTCTGGTTGTCTCCCACCACTGCTCCAATGTCAGCTTGGTAGCCTTTCTCCTTCAATAACATGGAAACCGAGTGGCCACTTCTTGCATGGATATTCCCAGCTGTAGTTAGCCCTGGTGAGGGTGAAGCAGCTGGAGCTTGGACTGGGTAAGGAACCTCCTCCAGGGCTGCAGGCGCACTTGTCTCGGTCTTGCTGGACCTGTCCCTTATTAAAACTACAGCCGTGGAAACCTCTCTCTCCTTACTAGGCAGTCTGGAAAAGTTTCCAAGCATTGGAGTTTTTCTGTATGTTCTAACAATAGCAGAATCATCCTCATTCTCTGGTACTTTATGCTCCTCTGTTAAGTTTAGATCTTTTTGACCCAACTTGGCAGTTTCTGTGTCTGATTCCCTCTTTAAATCTGTGGCAAGCTTTAGAGAGGACTGGAGTTTGTCACCAGGGTTATCAGAGTCTTTCTCGGTACATAGCATTTCATTTTTATTTTCTTTCCAGCACACAGCCTGGTATTCTATTTGCATTGTTTGTGGTTGAGAAAGGGTACCCTTACTCTGAGGAGGTGGAGATATAGGTCGCAGTTTTAAGTCCTTTGCCTCCTCTTTTTGTCCATCTTTCCTCTCTGCTCGGAAGTCCTCTTTCATGTCTTGCCTCCTCTCCTCCCTCTCTATCTCTTTTATTACTTGCATCTCCTCTGCTGCAGTGGTCTCTTTCCTGCTCTGGTCTTTATTTGTTTCTCTTCGTTCAGCATTAAAATTTTTAACCCTGTTTTCATCGGCAGTTGATGTCATCACAGCACCAGTTGCCTTGAAAGACAGATTATATTTATTTTTTACAAGCTGCCTCACATCCCTAACTTTGTGAATGGGGGTTTTAATTTGATTATTTACATTTCCTTCTACTTCCTCTGTTTTTCCATCTACGTTGGTGTTGACCTTTTCCTCCTTTTCTTTTGATGAGAAGTCTGGTGATGACGCCTCAGGTTTGTTTTCTGCCTCTGGTGTGAGACAGACATTTAGAGAGGTTTTCTTTTTCTCCACAGCTTTGAGTGTAATCTCCTGTGTTTTTAATCTGCAGATGCCCTTGCCACCCTGTTGCAGTTGTTTATAGCCTTCTGTGTTTTCACATTCCTGGTCTCTATTTGTTACTCTGGCCTGTGTACTCTTGGCTCCAGTGTCAGAAGGCGCCCCCATGTTCCGGGCAGTGGCATTTGCAGAATCACCAGCCCCTCTTCTGTTCCATGATTTATCATCATCTGCTTGCTGTACTCCAATACGTGACTGTTCACTGTCAAATGGTCCTTTCATTGCTGATATCATTTCGGATCTTGATGATGTTACATTCCTGCTTTGAGAATCAGCCTCTTCACTCTCAGTCAGTGAAAAGCTAACACTTCTACTGCTGCTGGAAGAACTTGGTCTGTTACCTGATCTCATTCCAAAACCTATGGGTGGTTTAGCATCATCCTTTGCACTTGGTTCTCTCACAGAAGGACCCTCAGATGAAAAACTATAGTCTGACTGAACGCTGGAACTCAGATTATGTGAGTCCAGTTTTGGAGACATTCCAAGTGCTGCATTTTCTGATTGTGAGCTGTTTTCCTCCAGTGTTTGATTAATTTCTCCTTCCTGCTCATCCAGGTCTTTATCAACACTTGTCATCTTCTTGGACAACACATTCTTGATGAAACAAGTGGCTTTCTTGGTTTTGTTACAAGTGTCGTCCAGAGAAGAAGATTTCAGGAGTTTAGGTTTTCTTTCATTTGGTAGATTGCAATCAGAGCTGCACTCAGAACTGTAGGATTCTTGCAATGCACTGTGTTGTCTCACAAATGTCTCTTTTGAATGACTCTCGAAAGGAGGGCTTTCCATCATCATGACCATTCCAGGACTGCTATTTTCACTGCTCCCATCCTGCTTGCTATCATCAGTATCCTTTCTCTTCAGCTGGATTTGTCTCTTTGGCACTCCTCTTCTCACCCTCCTAGAGTCCTCCCTTTCCATAGCCACATCTATGCACTCAAAACTGCCCATCTCAAAATGCCCTGATGGATTTAGCCCATCTGAGAACTGCAAAGATGTTTGTTGAAATGAAAGTTCATCATTATCCAACTTTGGAGCAGAACCCCTGAAGTCAGCATAGGCCATCCAGGCAGCATTGGCCCCAGCCGAGCTCTCTTGGGTAGATGGCTGAGAAATGTTGGTAGATGAACGTTGGCTGGAGTTGTACATATCAAGGTAATCTACCTCAGGGCTTGACAGGCTACTGAAAGCCTCGTCTGTAAACCATTTCACCTCATTGTCTGCTTCATCAAGCTCACTTCCCATACTGGAGCTAGAACTTTGACAGGACCTGTTTACAGTCAGTCTTCCAGGAGCACGTTTCTTGTTCTGAGGTGCAGGAGGTTGAAGTCGTCTGCCAGAACTACCACCTCTGGTGTCTTGTTGGTAGGCAAATCTCTGAGGACTCTGTTGTTGCTGTAGCTGTCTGGTGGCAAGCAAACTCTCTGAATAGGAATGCAACGCTGGCAGTCCCTGTCGGGTCTCTCTGCTTGTGGGAGCTGTTCCGCGACTCCCAGGCCCTTTTCTATTCCTGGCATTGAATGACAGCTCAACCTGTTCCCCTCTGTAGCAGAGGTCCCCCTGCCACCCCCTCACCCTTTCAGGAAGCTGCTCCTCCCTTTTTTTCTCCCTCTCCACCCCCCTATCTATGTGCTTCTCCCTGGCTACCTTTCTATCCTCCTTCAGCTGCATTTCCCTTTCCATCTCCAATTGCCTGACCTGGTTAGCCTGGCTATTATTGACAACAGAAGCCACATTGGGACTTTCCCTGTTTGTCACCACTTTACTTAAATCATCACTCTGTGAAGATGCTATAATCTGAGTAGTGCTATGGCTGCGTTTCTGCCAGTGTCTATATGGTTTCTCAGGGGCAATGATGTGGACAGGTGTAAACCTGGTGAGTGGTGGAGAAGGAGTTCGCCTTCTGTTCACGTGGTAGGCCATGTCCTCTGTGAACTTCTCTCGATTTTCACGTCTTGCACTGGTTGCCGTCTGTCTTCTTGTGTGCTCACTTGTAAAGCCTGATTTTAATGGGCTACTGCTGTCAGGAATTACAGAATAAGAAATCACTTGAGGATGTAAGTTCTCCGATCTGTGGTCAGAAAAATTTGATGAAACTGTGTGGACAGGTGAAGGGCTCTGACCTCTGTCCGCAGAGCCTAGAAAATTAGGTGAGGGATTTTCGACTTCAGTTGAAAGTTTGTTATGAGTGGCTTCTTTCTGAATCAAGGTGGGACAAATGGTTTCTTTTTCTTCAGAGAAGATGGCTGTACTTGAGTTATCCTGAATGTTAATGCCCTTTGATATTCCTCCTCCCGCTATGTTTTGTTGCTTTGGTGAATTATCTGCAGTTTCCCCAGCTATGTAAGGTGAAGAAGGTAAAGGTGAAGGAACTTCCACCGCTGATGATCCTTTGATTTCAGCTACAACGGATTTGTCTTCTATGTTTAATTCCAATAAGGATGAGATGTTCTCCTTTCCACGTTTTTCTGTTATATCAACTAAGGAGGCCTCCCTTTCAAACACAGGAGAATTTACTAAAGGTCTGTGGTCAGGGTTCTTTTCTATGGATACGTTTTTTGATGACTTCTGATGGTACCTTTGCTCAGGAGACGGGACAACAGGAGACAAATTGTTGCAACTGTGCTCAGGTGAAGGACTTTGATAGTTGTCAGATGACCGGGTTTGATATCTTGGTTCAGGTGATGGACTGTGATGGTTTGGCTCAGACGAAGGTGTTTGATTGCTGTCAGATGACAGGGCTTGATATCTTGGTTCAGGTGATGGAGTGTGATGGTTTGGCTGAGGTGAAGGTGTTTGATAGTTGTCAGATGACAGGGTTTGATATCTTGATTCAGGTGATGGAGTGTGATGGTTTGGCTGAGGTGAAGGTGTTTGATAGTTGCCAGATGAAAGGGTTTGATATCTTGGACCAGGTGATGGCAAGTGATGCTTTGGCTGAGGTGAAAGTGTTTGATACCTGGGTTGACTGGACAGAATTGTTTCAGGTTGCACAACAGAGTTTGTATATGCCAATGTATGAGGAGATTCTCGTGGTGTACCAGTGGACTCTGTTGTACTGTCTCTGCTTGGTGTAGGGCTCCTTCTAGCAGAGGAAACACGTGTCCTATTAGACTCAAGGGTGCAGAGATGGGCAAGCTCAGGAAATGGGGGAGAAATCCTGTCCTCTGGCTGAATGACAGAGTAAGAAATCCCTGTGATATGAGGGGAAGAAGTGAGGCTTCTTGATGGTGAAGAGCTGAAACCAGACTCTAAGAGGGGTAAGGCTGATATCTTCACGTCCAAAGGTTGCACCCTTCTAGCAACCTCAGGGGAGGATACTGTTGTGATTCCAGGTGAGGGTGAAGAATATCTATTGCCTATAGGAGAGTTGTTACTAGTTGCTTCAGTTGACAGAGATAAACTAGGACTTGCCACAGGTGGCAACACCTTGATCTGTATTTCAGAAGCTGTTGAAGTGTTTCTTGTTGAATATGAGGGTCCAGGAGAAGGGATTCTTGTCTCCGTTTTAACTGGAAAAACTGCAGTGTGCTGGGCAGGAGAATGAGCTATGTAACTCAGTTCAGGGGAGACACTACTTTCCACAAGCTCAGAGGATGTTGCTATTGAAATGACAGGTGACGGAGGTGTGTATCGTGGAGCAGGTGTAGACACGGCTGATAATCTTGTACTTTGGCTGTCTGGACTAGTTGTATTGTCCCCTCTTGTGGAGAGACCTGAAATCAGCTCAGGGGTGTGTGTTGAATTTTCACTATCAGGTGTGGAACCTCCGCTGAAGAGATCAGGTAAGGAAACTTTCCTTCTTAGCTCTAGAAAAGGAGATGACTCCTGAGTATTGGGGGAGTAGGACCTATTCTTCAGATCAGGAGAAACCAGTGCTTCTCTTGAGTGGGATAATAACTCTGTACTACTGGATAAAGATAAAGGAGATGAACAAATTGCTTCTGATTTAAAGGATAATTCTGTAAGATCTAGAGTAGGGTCTTCAGATATGGCTTTGGGTGAGCAACTGCTCTGTTGATTATAGGGGCTTCCCGTTGGCTCAGGTAGCACTTGTGCTCCCCTAAAAACAGGCAAAGATTGAGAGTTCTCTAAATCAGACGACAGGCAGTCAGAAGACAAGTTCTTGTTCACAGGGTCTTGACTTGAAATTAAAGGTTGATGTGGTTGGTTGGTGTGTTTTTCTTTGAGAGCAGGAGTGATTCTTCTTAAGTCTGTTCCTGAATGCACTTGTGTTAGATCAGATGATATTGGAGAACATCCTTTTACCACAGAGGATGAGGACGAGGATGACTCTGTGCGGTTGGGATGTGGTGTATAGGTGATGTTATGTCCTGGGGAGGGGCTTCTCTCTCCACTGTTAAGGACCTCAGATGGTGGGCCAGCTGTACTAAGCTGGGGTAATGGTGATTTACTTTTCTGTTCTAAAGTTGTATTACTATCCTCCGTAACTTCTGCTTGCCCTGAGCTCAGATCCTTGATCTCTTGAGACCGTTTCTCAGAAAATTCACGCTGCAGCGGGGGGCTGTAAAGCCTTTCTCTTGAATCTTCAAAAATATCTTCTCCTTCACTGGCACCCTGTGCACTATGATAAGAGCCAGAGGACTCGTTCAGGTCATCTAGTAGAGGTGATGCAGTAGTTGTCCCATCAACCTCACCTGAAAAGACAAAAGGCCCTGCGGCAGGGCTGCTGGAGGGGGAGGATAACTCACCGTCGTCTCCAAAAATGTCACACAGGCAAGTAGTCTCAGAAATTGCACCACGCTGACTAGGGGTGTTGATGATGTCAAAGATTTCAACGTGATTTGGAGTACCGTCACGATGGCACAGTGAAAAGGTACGAGGTGCACTGCGGAGGAAGGAGTAACTGTCCCCCTGGAGAGTCCAGTTGTCCATTTCTTGTCCAAAAGCTCAAAATTCTCCCAGTGGCCAGTCCAGTCTGCTCATCCAGTCTGTTCTGAGCTCTGTTTATGCACTGAAAATGAGATATATTCACCTGAAGAATGTGTAACTCATTCATTCATTCATATCATGAGGACCACTGAGAAGCAATATTCATTGTTAAAAAACAGTAAAGGTCAAATAATTGTGCATTTTTTCTGTTTCGGTATCTTGCCAAGAGCATGCATAAACTTATTCTCAAACGTTTGCATAACATCACACATAGTTTCTCTACAAATCTACTAAAGGAGTTCAGGACATACTCTAACAACTCTATGTACTGTATATTATAATGCTTATAAGCTTGAAAGGAATTTGTATGCACATTGAAATGAATGCAGACAATCAAAAATAATTCACATTAATGTGACTAAAAACATTTACTCAATACTGAAAATTTAGTTTTTCTCCACACGCTTAAAGGTAAAATGATTTTATGAAGACATTACATATGACATGCAACTTATTCACCATTTCAAAGACTGAGCATCTCACTTATATCAGGACCCGTTACCCAATACATACCCTTCAGCTAAACTTTCCATATTGCCTTACTGTAAGGCTGGCTAGACAGAAAGAGACTGCTTTTAGTGTAAAGAGAAAAAGACAGAAAGATTTGTACTGTACCTTTGGCAAAGGGTAAGGCTTTTCAAATGGCATTGAGCTTCTCTATTTGGCACTATCACCTTTCATTCAGCAAACCGTCTCTCAAATCCACAGATGAACCAAGGACTGAGCAGCTTAGTCTTGCAGTGTCACGCTGGCTAGACGGCTGCGGAGTGTAAAAGCCACTGTCATGTCTCAAACCTGAATAGTAAAAGCAAAGAGAGGCATCTTGTATATGCCCATTTCATCCTCTACTACTCCCATCTTTACTTCTGCCCCTCCCCTCTTAGCTGGTCTGGGGAAAAAATGCTGGCTGAGTCTACACTGGATATTTTTTCTCCTCCAGGCTGGAGTTTGGTTGGATGTTGGTTTTCCTGTGAACTGGGCTGGAGCACAGTCTTCGGGTGGGTGGGTTTATAGTTAGCAGCAGTTGCTGATCCAGCCAAGACAGATGAGTGTGCCAGGAATTTGACACTTACAGCCAGCCCAGTCACAGGGATCTTCTATATATAGACCCATGCTATCATGGCCAAATAGCCATTGCTTTTGCTGTTTGACTGGGCATGCTACTGGGGAAGAATCAAGAAATACAAAGCTCAAAGTGTAGCCCACATACAGTATTGTTCACTTGACCACTGGCTATAAAGTTATACTGAGCATTAAGGGTGGAGTTGCTCTATGCTGATGTGTATGTGTATTTCTATATGAATGACAAGGTGTAGGGCAACACAGTAAGGCAGTGGGTAGCGCAGTCACCAGTGTAAACCTGTGACCTGGATCTGATAAGCGGATGAAGTTGAGGCAATTACTGTTTGTGTCGTCTTCAAGAATATTTAATAAACGATAGATAAGGTGCAGCAACAGGTCGAAGGTTGACACAGAACACCAACTAGTTCACCCAACTCACGTGTGTCATATAGAAGCCAGTGACACTTGTGCAATCTCAATGAGGTGTGTTTATATGTCAGTTACAATTTTTACTTCATTTTCATTTTATGCTCCAGAACCAGGGAATTCCAGGAAATTTACATTTGAAATTTATACTTAAGCTTGACTTTCATCTTCAGCCAAACCAGTATGATTTGGCTGAAGTCTCATAGCTAAACAACACCCGTATCTTACTTTTAAACCATTTATTCAATTCAATTCAATTCAATTGACATATACAGTATACAACTGTAATGCCCTATTGCAACACAGTACGTACATCTATTATGCAGCGCTGAAACAGACAGTATTTCCCAGCAATCCCAGAAATCACGAATGCCCAATACAGAAGTAACACACAAATTGGAATCTGAGAATTTTTCTAAAATAAGAATCACAGCTGGCAAAAAAATAAAAAAATAAAAAAATTAGGAACAGATCAGACAGCTGCAAAATACACATTTCCAGTCATCATTAAAATTAGATAAAATTTTTTTTTTTTTTTTAAAGTGCACTTGGAGCCAGTTTAAGATGGCATACAATCACAACAATATTAAAACTCCCTACCCTTTAAACCACATTTTTCATATTGAACTGAATACAGTACTCTGTCATTGTTATAAAACATCAATGATGATCTTCTCAAACAGAACAGGCATAAAGAGAGACAGCCTATAATTGCAGCTCATGGGGTAAACTAGCATACGCTGTGAGGTAAAAAAAAAACAACACAAAAAAACCCACAGAGGGACAGTGTTAAAGGTGGTTGTTCCGAACAATAAAGTTTTTAAATTTGGAGAAAACAACATGCATGTACATGTACAGTAAATGCATATGTGTGATTAGGGAGTGAGATTGTGTGACCTACTGCTGATAACCTCTGTGGTAAGGGCAGCACAGTAGGCAGGAGGAGGACTCAGGGGGAAAGAATGCTGAGCACCTCGGAAACGGGGGCTTTAGTCGACATCATTGCTAGATCAGTCATAGGCTTCCCAACTCCAAAGACTTCACTGACCCTCAACCTCAGAAATGCAACAAACCAATAAGCCACGCTGTGCAATAAATTTTCTGAATCAGAATATATAAGTAGAAAAATACAGCAAACAAATAATTTATGGTGCTTGGAAGAGAGGCTGAAGCACAATTTCAACTGAGCAAAGGTCAAGTTTTTATCTGGCATGTTTTTTTTGGTTTTTTTTGATAAATTAGGTCTTTATGGTTGTATTCTGTCTGTGGGATATGATGTTAAACAAGGGTCCACTCTCATAGGTTATTCAAGTGCTATGTAAAAGTGAAAAAATAAACACAAGGTCACATTTCAAATCTCTCTTTTCTGAACTGCATCAATTGCTCTTTTAGGGGGTGTTAAGATTTGCTCGAAGAAGCTCCTACTGCTACTTTTGTTTTTACCGCCTACATACATTTGACTGCTGAACTAATTTCCTTGAGCTTCAATATTTCAAAAACAAAACAGACCATGAACATAATGTATGGCACCATGACAGATGAACCACACCAAAGTGAATCTGATTTGCTCTGGAGCTCACCTTTCCTGCTATTTGTGGAGGAGTTTTGAAATGTAGAATGTCATTCTGTGTCCTCATATTTAACTACTGTATTACTTTCCTCCCTTCTCCTGAGGCCTGAGTGGGGAAGACTCCTCCTACTAAGAGAAAAAAAAAAAAAATCAGACTCTGATGTAATATGATGTGTGCCTTTTGGCATTTTGAGATTTAACAATGTTCTTGGTTTGGAAAAAAAATACAGTACTCACCTTGGGGTACTTAAAAGGTGTTCATTTAGAATGTATTTGACATATCTTCAATAAATTAAAATAATCATACATACACATAAATGCTCCTCTAGCCCCACCCCTGGGTCCATCCATGCCTGAAAAATTGAGGACACTGTGCCCGCTACCATTTTGTTCTGAAGCCTATTTTTTTAAATTTACTTTATTGTTATTAAAAAAAACCTGCAAGCTGCTACTTGTAGTTTACCTTGCTGACAATGAGACCGTAGGCTAATACAGTGTCTTCAAACATGTATTGGCTCTCATAACTGTTATCAAAGCATTTTGCAGTTGTGGCTTGTATAACGGAACTAATGTGACTTCCTCCATTTTGGATTCTTTGGCCATACTCTACTTCATTGTTCAACACTGTTTTTGCACAAATGTCATAGATGAGCAGTTGATTTTCTTTTCCTAACTACCTAATCCACCCAATCAATCACTTGCAAGTAACTGGTAAAATATAACATTTAATAACTGGAAGAATTTTGAGCTGCCAACAGTTACAGTACTTGTATTTCAGGTTAATTTAAAACTTACAGTATGCATACTCCATTTGTACTGCAATCAGTTGCCATTAGGCTAAAAAGGATTTGCAAATCATTGCATTCTATTTCTAGTTACATTTCAAATCTGATGTCTTACTGTATTTTATTGGGTTGTATGTTCATTGACCAACTATTATATTGAATCTCGTTTGTAATGATGAAGCATCAGTGTATTCAGTTTATAACCATTAATAACCAGAGAGAGAGAGAAAGAGAGACAGACAAAGATTTGATTTTTGATTTTAAACATTACGTTTATTCATAAAAGTCAAATTACAAAATAATCACGTTGACACAAAATCCAAAAGACATTCACATGAAGAGGATTTTCAATAGTACTGTGCATTTTCTGAACAAAGAAACATCTAACTTTTAACATTTATCAAACTAAAAAACACAGACAAAATTAATAAAAAAAAATAATTATCCGTTCTCCACAATCACCTCTTCTACAATCTGACTTTTACTTTTTTCCTTAGTTTGAGAGAGAGAGAGAGAGAGAGAGAGAGAGAGAGAGAGAGAGAGAGAGAGAGAGAGAGAGAGAGAGAGAGAGAGAGAGAGAGAGAGAGAGATTTTGATTTTTAAAATCACATTTATTCATGAAGTCGGTATTACAAGATAATTACATTAACAAACATCTAACCGTTAATATCATCTAAGAGATTCACTCAAACATGAACACACGCTTAAAAAAGACTGTCATTTGAAATGTGGGCTAAATATACTTGAATTAAACCAAACAGTGACTGAACATGAGTTCCTCATTTAACACAGAACATAAGACACCTTTGACACACCATAGGTTCGTAAAAGTGCTTAAATCATTCATAGCTCTGAAATAATTAAAACTGATTCTGATTTTTGTTTAGCACATTCTTTTTAAGATGGCTTCTGCACTGCAGTCAGACGAACCTTCAACCTTTTCCTTCCTGACAGACAGACAGACAGACAGACAGACAGACAGACAGACAGACAGACAGACAGACTGATTGATTGATTGATTGATTGATTGATTGATTGATTGATTGATTGATTGATTGATTGATTGATTGATGTAATCAAAATAAAATGACATTTATTGTGAAAGGCGCAGTTAACACAGAATGCTACACCGGAAGTTCCGCATTACGTCCACTCTGGAGTAGTTGCCGTAGCAGGCAAAAGGCTAACGCTAATGTTTGCTAACTATTAGCTGGAGAGGTGAGTGCTGTTTCTTTATACGTATTTTTAAAAAATCGGTTAAACGGCGGCATATGTACAATATCTTCAGTCGATACAAAATAATAAAGAGAAGCGGGTTGTCATTCCCTTCTAAAATTATTTGGGCCTAGTCAGGCAGCAGCTGGTTAACGTAAGTAGCTGCTAGCAGTGGCGAGCTTTTTCAGGTAGCCATCAGCCAGTCTGTTATCATTTGTTTATAGTTGCTTTGCCACAGCTTAATTTTCGAAATTATCAAAGGAAAACACTAGAATAATATGGTGCTTCAATAATCAGTGCCTCTATGTAGCATTTCATTGTGACATTAAACACGTAGCTAGCGTTTTGTGTAGGAAAGCTCTTTCACGGTAAGTGCTAGGTGGACATTTTCTGTATTCAGGTTATAGTGGCAAGTTACTGCTACGGCAGAACAATATAAATCAAAGACTCGGATTTTTTTAAACATCAGGAATTATAGCGACCAGGTGCTCTAACGAATTTTCCCCCTTTATTTCCTTCTCTGCATGATGAGCATGTTAAACTTTCGAACGTTTGAAACGCTAGTGGCGACCAACGTTAGTAAACACCAGGCCGCAGAGGCACTGAGTGGCGAAGGCCTAGCATTTTTTTTAGCAGTAATATTGGGTCAGTTCTTCCCAGGACTCTACTGAGCACGGTTGCATCTTCTCTTAACATTTTTTTTAATATATAAAAGGATAATGCTACTAGCTATTAAAGCTTCATAATTGTTGTTCCTCAGCAATATTGTTCAAGAGGTAGTCAAATTAATCAGTTTAGTGAAGCACTGCAAGCATTGTTTTTGTGACCTGAACTGAGTCAGAGGCCATCTTTTATCTTTGCGGCTGGTCGACAATCAAGATTTACATGATTTCCTTTTGTAGGACATATTAGAATATTTGGGCCTCACTTATAAGCAAGCTGGACCAATGAATTTCCTTATATGGGCTGATTTGAAGAGTCTACAGCTTAGAAATTATGATTAAATATATTTCTTGAGTAAATGGATTTGCAATTCTCTTTTTCAATATTAAAAGCTCATGCTTTTTACATACCGTTTGATCGTTTATTTTCTTGTAAAGTATTAAAACTGGCAATACATAGTTGCAGTATCTCAGTTGTGAAGATTTTCCAGGAAATAATTTATTCTGTATTCCCATTTATTAAATGATCCTTTGAAAAAATATATGGCAGATTTGAAAAATGAAAAATAACAGGTAGTTGTAACCTTATCAGTATTTGTGTTGTTGGCAAATTCAAGATTTGTATCAACCTCAAAAATTTAGTATTGGTTGGTCAATATTAACTATTGATTGACTTTGACTTGCATTTTTGTTTTCTGTTAATTCAAGGTGGTGTTGTGTGTGTGTGTGTGAGTGTTTTCAGTCTGAAACATGGAACAGTGTGCTTGTGTTGAGAGGGAGCTGGAGAAAGTTCTCCATCGCTTTGTGATGTATGGCCACCAGTCTGAGGAGAGACTAGATGAGCTCCTACGCAGTGTCTGTGAGATACGAGGACAGCTGGTTGCTTTTGGTAAGCAAGTTAAATGGATTGTTATTGTTACAGAAGTTTAAATTTCTTTGACACAGAGGAATTGTTTATATGTCATCAGTGCTATTTTGTAACCCAAGGGTCCCTTCTTTGTGTATACACACTGAAGTCTGCCTTCTTCTCTCCTGCAGGAGTACAAGATGCAGACTTATCGGTCCTATCGCAGACTATGGCGCAATGTTGTAAGAATATCAAAGAAACTGTGCAAATGCTAGCTTCAAGACATAAGGACATTCATGGCAGCGTTTCAAAAGTGGGCAAAGCCATTGACAGGGTACGTACGGGCAAAAAAAACTTCTTTCACGTACAACATGACGTACACGAAACAGTTAATATTTTTCATCTCAGAATTTTGATGCAGAGATCAGTGCTGTGGTGGCAGAGACAGTGTGGGACACCCCAGAGAGACAGAAATACCTGAGTGAGACAATTGTTGAGCACCTATACAGACAAGGCATGCTCAGTGTAGCAGAAGATCTTTGTCAGGTAAGAAACTGTAACAACAACTAACTAATGCTTTTGGTTTAAACTGGGCTGACTTGTCCTTCCAATGATCTTTTTCTGAAAGATATTAATACAAATTATTAAAAGTGATGTTTTGAAACTTCTTATTGAGGGTAATTTTTTTTTCAGGCATCTCTAACAATTCAAAATGCCCTGTTTGTTTTCTAGGAATCTGGTGTAGTTATAGATATGAGTATGAAGCAGCCTTTCTTGGAGTTGAACAGAATCCTTGAAGCTCTGAGGATGCAGGACCTCAGGCCGGCATTAGAGTACGTTTTCCTTTTTTAAGTCATTCTCCATATCTTTGTATGAATATTTGTCTTTTCATTATTAAAAAACTCTCTAGAATATAGCTGGTTAATCTACAAATATAAACACAGTTGATGTAACGGTTGTCTGTGCTTTCTTAGGTGGGCTGTAACGAATCGGCAGCGCCTTTTGGACCTGAACAGCAGTTTAGAATTTAAGTTACACCGCTTGTACTTCATCAGTCTACTTAGTGGAGGAATCGGCAACCAAATGGAAGCCCTGCAGTATGCCAGGCACTTCCAGCCCTTTGCCTCTCAACATCAGAGAGGTAGAATTCTATTTGACTTTAACTGTATTTTTCTTTAACTTGATAGAATTTGATGGTCTGATGGAAACTATAACTTTTTCAGGATTTGTGTGATCACAATCAAACAAGAATATACTTGTTGTTGTTATATCTGATTAACTGAGGCCAACCTAAAATTGTTGCTGTGTTTTTTCCATACCTTTACTTTTACGACCCTTCAGATATCCAGATTCTTATGGGCAGTCTGGTGTACCTGCGTCATGGAATCGAGAATTCTCCATACCGCAGTCTGCTGGAAACGAATCAGTGGGCCGAGATATGCAACATCTTCACCAGGGATGCCTGCGCTTTACTGGGCCTCTCTGTAGAGTCGCCGCTGAGTGTCAGGTTGGAAAAACATAAATATTAAACATTTATTGACTTTATAAAATCACTGCAAAGTGAACGGCTGTTCAGCTGTCAAATGAAAATTTGTTAACATAAAATTATGTTACAAATAATACACAAAATTCTTCTATGGGTTGGTATTTGCATTTCTTATTTGTAATTAATCAAATTGTGCTGCTGTGTGTGCTGTGGTAATGTTATTAAGGCCACCAGCATGCTGGGTACTGTTGTAGCATGCATTGTAAGATAATCCCACAAGAGGATGCTTCACAGAATGCTCATGTGTTTTATTTTTAGTTTATGAATTCTAAGGCAATAGATTTGGCATACTGTTAATTTTCATTTTACAACTCATAACATGTACATGGCAGATCAGTATTTAGTGCTCTGACTGGCTTGCAGTTCTGTCATAATCAGCTTTTTAATTTCTTTGAAAGAGTGAACTGTTTATGTGTAGTTTGTATGTAAGAGTATTTACAAAACCTGGTTGAAATGCCGGCTTTTTCAGAAGCACTTGTTTCCATTTTAGACAAACTTAAAAAGTTCTTGTTTCACTGTCTTACATAAGCTTGTGTGTAAACTTTTTTCTACAGTTTTGCGTCAGGCTGCATGGCCTTGCCAGTGCTAATGAACATCAAGCAGGTGATTGAGCAGAGACAGTGCAGTGGGGTCTGGACGCACAAAGATGAACTTCCAGTAAGATGCTAAGAATTCCCACTATTTGCCTCTTTTCATTCTTGTACACTGTTTAACTAATTCACACGTCTGTCCTTCTAGATTGAAATTGACCTGGGGAAGAAGTGCTGGTACCACTCTGTGTTTGCCTGCCCGATCCTTCGGCAGCAGACTTCTGAAAGCAATCCACCCATGAAGCTCATCTGTGGCCATGTCATCTCCAGAGATGCCCTTAACAAATTGACAAATGCTGGGAAGTAAGTTGCCAGTCCATCACAATTCAGTGCATATGAGGCCATGTAGGAATCAAACTTATGCTGCATCGTCTTGGATCACAGCAGCTTAAGTCACCTCCTGCCTATTTAACTTGTTAAGTAATGCCAGAAGCTTACAACAGTAAGACATTAGCTATTTTATGATAATTATTGATAGTTTCTTGCATTTACTGTAAATTTAACTTCAGGTTTTATTCCCAAACTATTGATGTTAGTTTTCTCACAGATTTAACACTTGTAGCATCCCCCAAAAATAAGCAGTTTAAGGTCGAATACATGGAAACCAGTGACTTAATAATGTATTAAAAGTCCAGAAAGTTTTTTTTAATGTTCAGAATAAAAAAAAAAGATTACATACTGTCCTCTCCTGTTATTCCCAGGTTGAAATGTCCGTACTGCCCCATGGAGCAGAATCCGTCACATGCCAAGCAGATCTACTTTTGATACCAAGTACTCACCTCCATGAGTAAGGATGAAGTTTCCTGGAGCTCTTTGAATTTCCAGGACCGTTTGCTCTGGCCCTTTTTCTTCTGTCCCTGGCCTTGTTGGCCTATTATTGTAAGCATTAAGGTTTTATGCCAGTGCTCATCTGGACAGCCTTGGCCATCCTCTAACCCACTTTGGACCCTCTAACTTTGTGTAGTATACAAAGTCCAGCGGTGGTGGTCCAACTCCAACTCGTTGTGAAATGAGGAGTCTGTTAGTAATGAGACCATCCTCATTAAGAAGCACCTCTAAAAAAAGGATTGTTCATTGAAACTCATTTGCATAAGCCTACAAATTTATAGGATTTTCATTTTAAAGTATGTAAGACTTCATATTGTTTGTTTTTGTGGCTGTTTTGACTGTTCGAGTTGGATGACTGCTTCATTTTTCTCTTCTATTTTTGTGACCGAAGCAGTTGTACGAGTGTGGGGAAAATGGTATATATAGTTTCTAATTTCAGAATGATAATAAAGTTCTGTTTTACGTAAGAACACCAGAAAGTAACAAAACTATGTTGAAGATATATTATTTTCTGGGGAAGGGAACTGTGGAGGTCTATCTTGAAGTCTTGACTGTGCCCAAATTACTCCTCCATATGTAATCAAGGCCTCATGAAGCTTGAAGGTTCTTGTTGGCTAATTTATCCGTTTGATCGGTAGAACAATTAACCCATCGATGGTGGAACAGCTTTTTTTTTTTTTTTTTTTGTGACTGACTGCACCAGCAAGATTTTCCTCATTGTAGAAGCGATTTGTCTTGTCCTATGTATTTATCAATGACAAAAAGGAAACAAAAATATACTACTGTGAAATGTGCTTTGTTTCTAGTTTTCATTGCAACCACCACAAAAACTCATGTAAAATAGTAAATTAAACAAACATTAAAATGCACAGTCAACACTACTGCTTAACTGTCAGAACTCAATAGTCCACATCACAGTTGTGCCAATGCCTCACTGCCCCCCCATTGTGTATCCTAAGCTTACACACCATGTGATTTGGAGATGTACAGCGGTGTGACGGTACCCATATGGTCTGACTTGCAGTGGCTGTAGGCTTGTGTTTCAGCTTTACTTGTTGTGGGGTGGGGGAAGTTTCCTGATTATTGTGGCTGTTGTTGAATATATAATATATAAAATGCCTCGCTTCATAGGTTTTGTATTAAACACTGAGTCAGAATAGAAACATTACAATCCATACATTTTCCTCAGGGCTCATTTTAACAGTTCATTCCACACTTGGCAGTTGTTATTAAAGGTGTACGTGTATATAAGGGGTCTTGAACAAAGATTGCACATGTGTCACTATTGAAGCTGATCGTGATGAAGATTTTCAACTGGTGATGTGTAAGCATACACTTTCAGAAAGCATGTCCCAGCATCCAAAGGTGTTAGGTTGTACAATAGAACATATTTAGGTCAATACTATTGGTATAAATTCGCCAGTGTCCCCCTGAACAATGCTGTCACACTCCTGTGAGGATAATTTGTTCAGTTATTTGCTAGCTCAGTTTGCACTCACAGTTCAACATTTTTTTGCTTTATTTTAAGTTGGAGCAAAGGATATTTAACCTTGGTTTGTTTGAAATGGGCTAAAGTACACTTCTGTCTGGACTCTCAGCAGATGTCTTGTTTTTGGTTGACAATCATTCATTGCTTCTTCAAATAGACCGCTGGTGCTCCTTACTTATGTGGTATTAATTTTGTTGAATGTTTGCATTTCCTGCTTTTGTGTGTGCAACTCTTAGTGTAAATATTTATCGTTTAACATGTTTCATATACTTGCATCAGAAATTAAAATAAAAATTTATACTCCAATTCTGTAACATTTCTTTCATGGCATTAGAGCTTCTTGTCCTTTTACCGTCACTTGGGGGCGCTGTTGCTTTTTTGTTAGGAAAAAATATTGAAGCAGCTTTTCAGCCACAGGTTTTGTGTTTCACAAGCAAATCTTTTTCAGAAAGTATAAAATACCACTCAACAATGAAGTGAAGTCATCACATAAACACCGCTGATTACATTCACTGCTGCAAACCTCCTACGAAAAGGATGTGAGTTAAAGATCCTTTATCAACCCACTTCAGTGAACCTCTCCAGAGCTGCGCTGTTATATTAAGCCTCAGTTTATGTAATGACTCATGCCAAGGTAAGGCCTTGTGAGTCAGCCACAACTCATCACTATTACAATTAAAATCCTGCATAAAAAACCCCCACTGCATTACGATGTTCTCTCTTCATCCGCTGTTTGCATAATTTAATAAAAATTCTCACATTTACACTTGTCTAAAGTTACACCTCCTGAATTTATAAAAGTGTTGGCCTCCATCACTGCCAAAATATTTTTGGCAGTCTCTAATAGTTGGTGCATTTCATGGTTTCCATAGAAGTACTTATTTTTTTGTGCAAACAGATCCCGCTGTTTCCGTCTCAGCTGACCTACCACCTCTGCCATCTGCGCTGTGACGGATGGTATGTGAGGAGTGGCCGTGGTGTGCAGGGAGGGCCTCGGTGAGAGGGTGAGATAAAGATTCAAGGCTAAACCTTGAAAAAGCCACATTAGTCCCAAAAGCTGCTGGTGCTTTGGTCGGTCTGTCAGAAAGCTCCTGTCATTGGGTTTTATTGGCAGGCTCAGCTAAGATCTGAAGCCAACTCAGGCTAAGCAGAGGTGTAAGTGCCATCAGTTACATCTCAAACGTTTTGACAGGTCATTTCTTATGGGTGAACTACAGACAATGAAAAAAAGTTTATTCCCATACAGAAAATGAGGCAAGCATCAACATTAAAAAATTTTATTTACCACTTTATAAATGTTCATTTTCAATCCAAATGAATCATGTGTTCATACAGCACAGGTTTAATTCCAGTAAACAGACAAGAGTCACAGTATGCTGAAAGGTTGATTGAGAGCTGGCTTTTTAAAAGATGTATATACGTATATATACAGTATATACTATATACAGATATATATATACACACACACACACACACACACAGTATTTTCTGCACTATTAAGACGCACTGGATTATAAGGCGCACCTTTAGCGAATCGTTTATTTTTTATAATTTATTTCATATAAGGCGCACCGGATTATAAGGTGCATATAATAAAAAAATTGAAATAGATTTAAAAAACTAGTGGCTGTAGTTGCGCTATCTGTCCACTAGCTAGAGCATTCATGACTGTAAGTACCTTTTAATCAGCTGTGAACGGTACCTATTGTAATTTCAATGGGGCCATTCTGAGCCTCATCAAGGAAACCTGATTGCTTGATCACTTTGCCATCTTAGAAAGAAGTCAACACGTTAGGGTGTTTTCCTTAGCTGCTGAGATTTACTGACAAAAAAAAGGAAAGGAACTACAAGAGGACACAAGCCAGTGTCTTATTGTGCCGGTCCCAAGCCCTGATAAATACAGAGGTTTGCATCAGGAAGGGCTTCCGGCGTAAAACCTTTGCCAAATCAAACATGCGAATCAAACCTATGACTTCCATACCGGATCAGTCGAGGGCCGGGTTAACAACGACCGCCATCGGTGCTGTTGACCTACAGTGTGCCGGTGGAAATTTGACTACTGTTGGTCGAAGAAGGAGAGGAGGATAGTGTGTCGTAGGAAGAGAGAGAAGAGGAACGCCAAGAATATACGACTGAGAGTAACGACTGAGAATATACAACTGAGAGAGTTGAATGTTGGAACTATGACAGGAAAAGGTAGAGAGTTGGTTGACATGATGCAGAGAAGGAAGGTAGACATACTGTGTGTCCAGGAGACCACATGGAAAGGTAGCAAGACTAGAAGTTTAGGAGTAGGGTTCAAGTTGTTCTATCATGGTGTAAATAGGAAGAGATGACTTATGATGACTTGTATGCTAGGTTGGACAGTAAGGAGGGAGAGACTGAGAGACAGAGATGGGAAGGACGTGCAGCAGGTTAGGGTGATTAAGGATAGGGATGGAAGTCTATTGACAGGTGCCAGTAGTGTGATGGGAAGATGGAAAGAGTACTTTGAAGAGTTGATAAACGTGGAAAATGAGAGAGAACAAAGACTAGAAGAGGTGACTGCTGTGGACCAGGAAGTAGCATTAGTCAGGATGAAGTGAGGAGGGCATTGAAGAGGATGAAGAGTGGAAAGGCAGTTGGTCCTGATGATATACCTGTAGAGGTATGGAAGTGTCTAGGAGAGGTGGCAGTAGAGTTTCTTACTGGGTTGTTCAACAGGCATCTTCTCACCATCTTAGATGGTGAGAAGATGCCCGAGGAAAGGAGGAGAAGTGTGCTGGTACCCATTTTTAAGAACAAGGGAGACGTGCAGAGTTGTGGCAACTCCAGAGGAATAAAGCTGATGAGCCATACAATGAAGTTATGGGAAAGAGTAGTTGGAGCTAGACTAAGGGCAGAAGTGAGCATTTGTGAGCAGCAGTATGGTTTCATGCCAAAAAAGAGTACTACAGATGCAGTATTTGCTTTGAGGATGTTGATAGAGAAGTACAAAGAAGGCCAAACGGAGCTGCATTGTGTTTTTGTAGATCTGGAAAAAGCTCATGACAGAGTGCCCAGAGAGGAACTGAGGTATCGTATAAGGAAGTCTGGAGTGGCAGAGAAATATGTTAGACTGGTGCAGGACATGTATGAGGACTGTAAGACAGTGGTGAGGTGTGCTGTAGGTGTGACAGAGGAGTTCAAGGTGGAGGTGGGACTGCATCAGGGATCAGCTCTGAGCCCTTTCTTGTTTGCTATGGTGATGGACAGGCTGACAGACGAGGTTAGACAGGAATCTCCATGGACTATGATGTTTGCAGATGACATTGTGATCTGCAGTGAGAGCAGGGAACAGATGGAGGAGAAGCTAGAGAGGTGGAGGTTTGTCCTGGAAAGGAGAGGAATGAAGGTTAGCCGCAGTAAGACACAGTACATGTGTGTGAATGAGAGGGATCCAAATGGAAGAGTGAGGTTACAGGGAGAAGAGATCAAGAAGGTGAAGGATTTTAAGTACTTAGGGTACTAAATGTGGAAACACCTTAGTACCCTAAATGTGGAAAAGAGTGTGGAAAAGAGGTGAAGAAGCGTATACAGGCAGGATGGAACAGGTGGAGAAAAGTGTCAGGTGTGATGTGTGATAGAAGAGTTTCAGCTAAAATGAAAGGAAAGGTGCACAAAACTGTGGTGAGAGCAGCAATGTTGTTTGGTCTAGAGACAGTGTCACTGAGGAAAAGACAGGAGGCGGGAGCTGGAGGTAGCAGAGATGAAGATGCTGAGGTTCTCTTCGAGAGTGACCAGGAAGGATAGGATCAGGAATGAGTACATCAGAGGGACAGCACATGTTAGAGGTTTTGGAGATAAAGTCAGAGAGGCCAGACTGATATGGTTTGGACATGTCCAGAGGAGAGATAGTGAATATATTGCTAGAAGGATGCTGAGTTCTGAACTGCCAGGCAGGAGGCCTAGAGGAAGACCAAAGAGGAGGTTTATGGATGTAGTGAAAGAGGACATGAAGGTTGTTGGTGTGAGAGAAGAGGATGCAGAAGACAGGGTTAGATGGAGGCAATTGATTCGCTGTGGCGACCCCTGAAGGGAAAAGCTGAAAGTAAACGAAGATTTCCGGTGCCACAGTGGTTGGGAAATACTGAGATCAGTCAGTCAATCAGTCAAACTTTATTAATAGAATTGTTGAAAATTCCCTATGTTTTGCTACGTTATCGTAGCCAGGCACCGGTGCTCTCCGCAGGCTGCTCTGCCATCAGACAGCAGGTCAGTGACAGCGGCACTTCGGTGACGCCCCTAGACTACCGTTGTTAGGGGGCGTAGGCCCGAGTGCCTTGTGAGGGTGCCCCTGGTGGCGTAGTGTGGCATGACTGCCGGCCAGACTGCCGGCTTTTTTTCAGCGATCATGTTTTTAACCAATATTAATATGAATATCAATCCATATATAAGGCGCATCAGATTATAAGGCGCACTACGGGTTTATGTGAAAATTATTGGCTTTTAGGTGCGCCTTATAGTGCGGAAAATATTGTATATATACATATATATTAATAATAAACAGTACACGAAAATAACTTCACCTACGTCATGCATTGGTGGTTATTGGCTGGGTGTGCAACAAGCTGCAACCAGTGGGCTGGGGAGTCTAGTTCAGCATCTTAATATACTGAGCGCTTTCAGCGAGAAAGATGTGGAAATATCCCATTTAAGACAACAGTGTGCTTGGAATACAATGACAGAAGACCAGTCAAACTAAATACAGTATGTACAAAATGCATCTCAACTGAAGGGATCTAGAAACCAAATAAAAAAGTTTCCAGCTTTGAAACGGTATATACAGCTTCCTTGATCACACAGAAATGGCATTAGTACCTTGGCACAGATAGCTATAATCCTTGATACGTAACCCCGAGAGGCAGGCTTCTTACATCAGCCCAGGTGAACCCTGAATCCAGAACAAACGGGTGCTCAAGTGTTTTTAAGCTGCACCAAATCCCTTTGTATCCTTTGGTTACTGTCAAGACTATACAGCAATCAAATCCTGAAGGTGGCAGCCAAATAAGATCAAAATAAACATGCCGATTTACTCATTCACAGGTCTGTAAAAAGTCTTAAGCAGGACAGACGAGTTGTCTGCATTCGTCCTCAGCACTAGCGTTCTCTGGAGGAAGTTAATAGTTTTTGCTGGGTAAGGATGCATGAGAATAAACTGTAGTGGACCTATGAAAACCCCTTTCCACCAGAAAAAGAAAACAGATTAAATGCTACGCTTGACTAAGAAAATTCTAAATTCTACATCATGTGATAAATCAAATGTTTGACCAGTCAAAATGTTATGACAAGCTTCTTTACTGAAAATTATAACGCTGTAATTTGATATACTTAATCACTTTAACTTCATATTTACTGTAATTTCAATTCTTTTTTATAATTTTCCTGATGAATGTGGGTTTTCATAGAAACTATACAGGGAAAGAACATTTGCATTGCAAATAAGTAACATTCAAATTTCTGATGACTCAATTTTCTCAATCCATGGCAAACCAGAGGAAGGTCTGTCCTCTGTTTCACTGGTTCTCTCACTTCTCAGCTCCGGCACTTCTCTTTCCACTATCCTACTTCCGCTTCCTCCTCCTCTCTGTCTGCTGGCCCTCAGTTGGTGTAGTTCCTTTTCCAGAGCTTCATTGTGGTGGTACATATCCAGGTAGCTGGCCTGCAGCTCCTTCTGGTAGCGGATGACCTTGTCTTTTTCCGTCTGCCATGTCTGCCTCTCTTCCTCGAAAGCCATAGTCTGGGCCTCATTCTGGCGACGCTCCAGCAGGAGTTCTGCACGCAGACGCTCCTCTGTGGAAGCCCCACATCCTCCTGCAATGAGGAGGTTCACATAGATTCAATGACAGTCGATCAGAGCCATAGGGGGAATGTTGGAAGTCATGGTAAAATTTCCTTTCATAATCAGCTTTTTTTTTAAAAAACATAAACTGTTCAGAACTTGTTTGTATGTGACAGTATTTACAAAACCTGGTTGAAAAGCCAGCGTTTTCAGAAGCACTTGTTTCCCTTTTAGACAAACCTAAAAAGTTCCTGTATCATCACCAACTCCTTTGTATTTTCAGTGCCTCAGCATAACAGAAGTATAGAAACATTGGCAGTGATGATACGGAAACACAGCAACAGACACAGGAGCCTACCTGCTGCCCCAGCTGAAAGACCTTCTTCAGCACCTTTTCCTTCCTCCTGTGCCATCTGAGAGGGGCATCTGCGACGTTGTGACCCCTGCAGGATGAGCTTCAGGGCTTCTATCTGGCCCTCCTTGTTCCGCAAATCTGTGCGTGTCTCCCTGAGCTGGGTCTTCAGCTGGAAGAGCTCACTCAGCTTCTGGGTCACCTCTGCCTGAGAGTCCCTCAACTGCTGCTTCAACAAGGAGATTTCCCCAGACTTTTGGCAAACCTGGGAGACAGAATGATAAGAGGTTCTCAAGAGGACCACATTGGTCCACTGACTATCCCCTGTCTACTCAAAATACTACTTTTTAAGAACCTTCCTTTCTCCTTTTGAGGCTTTACCTCCCACTGTGTCTCCTCCAAAGTCGGACTGGTTGGCTTTACTATGGCTCTATCCTCCTGGTCTCGTTCCTTTTTCAGGTCATCTAGCTCCTCCTGCAGTCGGTTCTTCTCCTGCTGGGCTTTGAACAGTTGCAATTGCAGGCTGCGCTGTGAACGCTGTGCATGCTGGGAAACCTGACGCAGCTTGGCAGCATAGAGCCGTTTTAGCTCCTCCACCTCCTTTTCCCACAGACGCTGTTTCCCCTCGAACACCTGCATGAAGACCAATGAGGACAAGCTTCAAAAACAGGCAGGTGGATTTGAGATGGAAGATAAAAGATAATAAAATGACAGTCACCTGAGCGATGGCGCCCTCACTCTCGTCCAAGTTTCTTCTCATCTGTTTGAGTTCATGTTCTTTCTCCACCAGACGCTCCTCCAGATCCCGAACCTGGAAAAGACAACACATCTAAAACTCCTGCTAACTTTTTGTCCGTCCGTCCATCCATCTAGTACTTACCACGTCTTCAACAGACATTGAGAGTGTCCAATCATAAGGAGGTGGGGCCTCCCCTCCATATGGAACCAGACGGCTCAGGGTGGCCATGCTGCGACATGGCACCTCCCCTATGGCCCCACCCCCTGACCCTATAGCCTTCTTGCCCAGAGTGGTGCGATCCAGTGAGCCGATGGTGTTGATGTGGCCCATAGATGCACTAGGTTACAAAAAGAGGCCACGTAGTAAAATAAAATTTGCTTTATCATTATTGCTGCCACAGTCGTAAAAAATAAATCCACAGTCATTGAACATCAGATGGAGCAGAGGCATTAAAGCAGCGGCAGACCTGATGTGAGACAGGTGTGGGCGGAGAGGAGGCCGGTATGGCGGCAGGCTGTTCATGGAGTTATGGCCTGAGTCTGATAGGTTTTCGTCCTCCTGGCCCACCCCACATACCGCAGAAATGACCTGTATTGTCATAATTATGCAGTTAATCATCATGGTAACATTAATACCCTGAAAAAATATCAATGTTATTAAGAAATTACAGTTAAATAAAATAATTAAAGATAAGTGGTTGTGCTTTTTAAGTCTGCAATGATGAATGCAGACTCAATTCTGTAGCCAAAATGGAATTGTTCCCTGCCACAACTTTCTACAGGGGTTACCTGAAGTTAATGAGAGGTTCTCAAGATATTCTGATCCAAATGTCACTATACCTTGTTCCCACTGGACGCTGGTCCTCCCTGGCGGGACGGTGAAGAAGAGGAGGATGAGGTAGACACAGCTTTGGGGACATGACCGTAGGCTCTATTCAGCCCGTTGGAAAGACCAAGGTCCACATCCTCCAACTTCGAAGAGGGACAGAGATTTTGCATGGAGCTGAAATTTTTGGGGGTTACAGGCTTGAAGGCAGACCTAAAACGAGCCTGAAAGACAAGAAAAGAGAGCTGGCAAAGTTCAGGGCACCTTTGAAAAGATGAAAAATATTAAAGCATATACAGTATAAAGCAGAAAGACAGGAGAGAAAACCCTTAGTCATAGTAGAGGATAGATAGATAGATAGATAGATAGATAGATAGATAGATAGATAGATAGATAGATAGATAGATGGATGGATGGATGGATGGATGGATGGATGGATGGATGGATGGATGGATGGATGGATGGATGGATGGATGGATAGATGATAGATAGATAGATAGATAGATAGATAGATAGATAGATAGATAGATAGATAGATAGATAGATAGATAGATAGATAGATAGATAGATAGATAGATGGATGGATGGATGGATGGATGGATGGATGGATGGATAGATGATAGATAGATAGATAGATAGATAGATAGATAGATAGATAGATAGATAGATAGATAGATAGATAGATAGATGGATGGATGGATGGATGGATGGATGGATGGATGGATGGATAGATGATAGATAGATAGATAGATAGTTAGATAGATAGATAGATAGATAGATAGATAGATAGATAGATAGATAGATAGATAGATAGATAGATAGATAGATAGATAGATAGATAGATAGATAGATAGATACTTTATTTATCCCGGAGGACTGAGCTGTGACATATACAGTATATGACATATATTCCTATAATATCAATACAGTCACACCCTCTGTGTTCTTTGTGTTCATCAATTCTGGCCAAAAAGTTGAAATTTGATTGCAGCAATAAATTTTGGACATAGGAAGTGGCAGACTTTCAATCTATGCTTGGGAGCTGGAAAAGACTTCAAGCTGATTTATGCTGGTAACACACTTGTGGGGGTGTCACATCCTAGTGCTGGAGAGCTATAAAAGTGACTGATCAATTTAATGCTGCTACAGCAGTTAGTCACTGACAGTACATCAGTTATAGACAGAACTGAATAGAAGCATCATTCATCTGCATATGTCAGTACTCTTACTCAGTACGCTGACTTGTTTAATCACCTCATAGAAATATGTTGCATTTAACTCAATCACTTTAATCCTCCAAAAAAACAACAAACTTTCTTGGAATCAACCTACTTGTGTTTTAAGGAATACTTACTTTTTCATATTTGCTCCCACTGGGCAAAGAGTTCTTTGTCAAATCAATTTCAGTGCCATCTTTGTGGTAGACTTTTGTGAATAAACTGTCCTCCTGCTGGACACTGGCAGAGCTGAGGCCAGAAATAATATCCTTTTTGGCTTCGCTGCTTGGGTTTGCTTTTGACTCTTTCCTGTTTGGTGGCACAACAGATCACGGAAGTCAAGTCCTGTCACATTTTGTACTATGTAGTGTAGTTGCCTTCAAAAGTGCAGCAGAAGAAATATTGCACTAAAGCATCTGTGTCTTTACAGCTGCACTCACCTGGTGATGTTGAGGTAGTTGAGTAGCTCTCTTTGTGCGAAGCTCTTTTTGAGGAGTCCGTTGGTCTGTTTGGGTCTCACCTGGGCCACTGCACGGTTGCCTTTAGTTGGAGACACATCTGGCCTCTCCACTAGACTCCCTACGCTTCCCATGCCACAGCGCAAGGAAATGGGCGAAGCTGGGAAAGGGTTACGGAAGTTTTTGTTAGGGCCACGGGTCAGAGGGAGAGTCTGGACTGAGGTTGCCATTGGTTACAAGGTTCTGTGAGGGGGTAAGGTGTTCTGAAATAAGAAAAAGTAGAAATGAGGACAGTGAACGTGGTAGCCTGGTTGAAGCCCATGATTCAAACAGTTTTTGAGTCATCATTCAGACACTGAGACCCCAGGATTCAGCCTCTGGGAACCTGATCAGGTTTGTGCCAACCCAAGGAGAACATGTTGAGAGGCTTCACCAGAAAGCTTTGATTATTGTTGGCATTGGACATGGGATCTCTGAATACATGTAATCCATTCAGTGAACAAAACATTTCACTTAAGATACAAAACATCAAGCCCATGGTTCCGTTGTATGAAAAGGGGATTTCTATCATCATTATGCTTTATTCTCTGAGGACCATAAATGTTGAAAATGTCATTGCAAACCGTGCAACACCTGTTGAGATTTTATAGTCTGGATCAAAGCGACAAAGCAGATGACGCTACAATCAGGAAAGCAATGCGGAGATAAACTCCACCTCTTGTCCCTTTAGTGCTCTGGGTAAATACTGTCTGAGCCGACAGACGTTTCATTAGTGTGTCTCTGGACAGACGGCTGTCTGACAGCACAGCTAGGACAACTTCGCACAACAACATGAAAAAAGGACCACAGTGAAAATCTTCCGAAGGGAAACAATGAACACGAAATTATGCCTTTCCTAAGAAGAAATCCAACCTGACAATGAACGTATTATGAAACAGCTGACCACAGGGTCGCATGAAATATGCTTCTTCTAAGAGGCGGGGCAGCATATATCACATCCCAATCCTGTTGTGTAACTGTGTAATCTCACTAGGTTACTACACCAGCACTCATTTCCTAAATAAAGTGAAAAACATGGGGCAGAAGCACTTTGATCATAACAAACATCACGAAAGTGGTACAGCAGCTTATTTTACTTGCAAATTTCTTGTGTCTCATGAAAATCGTTTGTATACAAACACACCAATTGTGTGTTTTCATGAGTCTCGCATGGCCTGAACAGACTTTCACAAGATATAATAGCTTTTGGTGAGAGATTAGATTTCTTGCAGTCATCCTTTTACAGAGAAAAAAACACAATGATGAATATTTTGATGAGGAATATTTTGACAAAGTTAAACTGGTTGCCAAGTTACCCAAACACCTACCTAAACGGCACTATTGTTTTGTCATCTACAGAATGAGCCTCTTCAGCTCGATGCAGCAAATCTTTCTGCCACCTCCCTAACAGTCTGTCAAATCACCCACATGTCCCCCTCCTTTGCTTCTTTTCCAACAACCTCATTAAGGATCACTATTGATTTCACCCCTTTGACCTCTCTCTTCTTGCACCAACATCCTCGGGAACCATAAAACCTTCTTGAGAACATAAAACCCACCACAGTCTGACTTTTAGCATGGTCTGAATTCTTCTTTCATGCTCATACAACAATTATAGAGCAGGTGCAGTCTAAAGAGCCACACCGGAAATTTGGTGAGTTTTAGCCAATTAACAGCTTGTGCTTGCTTTTAACAGGACAAAAAATAATAAATAAAAATGAAATACAATTTAAAAAATTAGAAAATTATTCTAAATTGTAGGCACTACAGGATTGGATTAATTTCATGGCACAAATAACTGACAGCTTTGTCTAAGAGTTAAGATAATTTGGATTAATTTCATGGCACAAATAACTGACAGCTTTGTCTAAGAGTCTAAGAGATAAGTAATCAATCACAAATTGTTCCACGTAAAGTTAGGCTCCTGTTTTGTTCCTCATGCATTCTCAGATATCTGATATTTAAAAAAATGGATAGCAACAATCACTACACTTCAAAATCCAAACTGAAAGTTCATCGACAGGTAAAAGTGAATTCTGCCAAAATATTATGTGTACTTGATCATCGTCGTAGTAGACAGGATCCAAGTGTCAGATTTTGTAGTGTCTTTAAACACATCAAGAAGTTGAGCTTTCAAACCTGGTCCTACTGGTTCCTGCATAGTTTACTATTGAAAACTATGGGAAAACATGGAGCAATTACCTGCACCACCTAAGGGCATGTGTGTGTGTGTGTGTGTGTGTGTGTGTGTGTGTGTGTGTGTGTGTGTGTGTGTGTGTGTGCATGCGTGCCTGTGTGTATACAGTAGATGCAGATATTTAGATACACAATGCATGAGAAGGACAGACACCCACAGTGGCATCTCCTCTTGCCACTAATACAATCCACATTTATCAAGTGGTTTGCACTGCTGGCCCCGACAGTTATAACAATTATGCAGATGGTTAAAATAGGCAGAAAGAGCGATGCAAAGGCAGTTCCAGCCCACTCTACTCAGCGCTCTCTGCCAGGCTGAGATCAATGAAGCCCAGGCTGCTCATGTTTATATTCATGAGATACTGTTTCTCCACATGTAAAACTTTCCACCAGAGAATCCAGCTCTTCTCCAGTTAAAATAAAACTGACCTCTGAGGAGAGATGACTAATTGTGATGAATGTAATCATGTAAAAAGTGGCACTGTGTCAACTTGAACTTCTGTGGGCCAATCCAGCAAGTCTTACTGTGTTTCTGGTCAGAGTAAGACATGACGGATATGAGTCAATGCGGGTCACGCTCGCTATGTGTGTCTGACACCGTATGAATAAGTCATGAGCGAAACAAACCTAATGGCCAGCAGCCAATATCTGACGTGTTTTTAGGTATGGTATTTTACTCAGTTTGTGTTTTGCATCTACCAGAGACACGAGAGACCAATCGATGCTTGATGGGAAACTGAGGCCAAGGGTCTTTGAGGCAAAGAAATTCCTTTTGGGCAAATAGAAGGGTAAAATTCCTTTTAGGCTGTGACTACAAATCTTGCAGGACAGGAGAAATCTTGCATCCAGTTGTATTCCATAATTGCTCTCTAGTTTATGGGTCCAAGTGAACCAGGAGACACGGCAAAATTTACAGCCCAGTCTCAACTAACCATGAGGCTCTGCACACACACAAACACACAAACACACACACGCACACGCACGCACGCACGCACGCACGCACACACACACACACACACACACACACACACACACACACACACACACACACACACACACACACACACACACACACACACACACACACACACACAGATTAAAGCAGTGCTTCCTACAAGCCTTGAACAGCTATGGTCTAATTGAAAAGTGTTCTGTTCTTGATTTATGCTTCTCTCAAAGCAGTGACAAGCTTTTTTTTAACGCTGCTGACTCTGATGAAACCTTCAAATGTTTAACATCAGTGCATCAAAGTCCCTGTTCATCCTTCTGAAAGTGAATACTTAAACCTGCATCCGATGCGCTCGTCTCCAGTTGAAACGGGAGGGCTTAAACTGCAATTTGCAAATTGAAAGTGGTGTCAATAGTAAAATACTGCTGCTGTGAGGGGATTGGCAAGACTGTTCTCAGACTGGTATTCAAGAAAACCCCACTGGCACTGCACTCTAATCACTAAGAAGCAAAGCCTTCAACAGGAGGGCTTCAAGTACACCCTTAAAATTAGGTGTCTGTGGAGAGAAAGCCAAACCCTTGCTGGAGAACATGTCGAAAGGACACCTCAAACTCAAGAGACTCATAGGTCAGCGCGGGACTAAGACAGAGCAGAGACGGACGGGTAGCCAAATTCCATAGATGCTTTTCAGAATACAAGCTTGGGCTTGTCGGCTTTTGATGCACAAAACACTCCCTCCTACGGATGTTCACTCGCACTTGTGTTAGCACGGTTCAATCGAAAGCAACCCCCGAAAAAGTATGAGCATGGCTCACAAGCTCCAGATCCTCTGCCCTCTTCCCTCGGTGCTCTCTCTCTCTTGCTCCATGATCAAAGTTTGTTATGTTTGTGGGGTAACTTTGCAGGTTACATCTAAAACTCCCACACAGCACACACACTCTGCTGCATTATATAAGCTCTATCAAAGCTGCTTGCTAGTTTTCACAGCTGTTAGTTGTGTGAAACACAGAAGAATGATTACCAAATCAGCCACTGGCTTATTTACTCTATTTTAGAGAGGATGGTAGCATTATATTTAACTCCTACTGTGACAGCCTGTAAGCCCTCTATATGAGAGTCTTCAGGGATCAACAAGCAGAGCCATTATAGGAAACTATGACAATTTCACAGAAGCTTCTTCTACATTTGAACCCCCCCTACAAAAAAAGCATAATGGCACAGAAGAGATAGAAAATGTACATTACAATAAATCTTGATGTAAGTTCCCAGTCATAATTATTACATGCTAATGTTTGCAGTTGAAGCTTGCCATATACTAAGCATTATTAAATATTGTTTAAAACAGAAAACTGCCTTGAGAAACATGGACATTGTCATGTTCAATGTTGGTGAGGCCACAAAAGTGACCTTCAAATATTGATTCATGAATAATTTCAAGCTTGTGTGTTCCCACCATCAACTGCAATATTGCATTTGCCTAAACATATTTAAAAACATTTTTCCTCCTCAATGTATTTGATAAAAACAAGGCTATCATCATTTATCTCCAATAATAACACAAAAGGCACCACATTGTATTCATGTCAAATCAACTGTCATCCATCTGAACTCTTTCAGAAGCAGGTGAGCTCTGATTGAACCTGACTAGCATCCTGAAGCACAGCAGCGCTCCATGCACTGATAGATTCCTACTGTATATGCTAGTATCTAATTAATGAGTGCCTCTTGCTGTTGGGCATGACAGCACAGTACTTGCTCTGCATCAGCCTCTAATTATGAACACGGAGTTCATTATGGATGTGAGACAACCAGTGCTCCCAGTGCTTCCTTCATGGCCCCTGAAGCCATCCACGGCAGCTGAGGCATCCAAACGAGGGGTCATAATGTGAAGTGTTTCTTCTACTGTCTGAAGGAGGTCTCTCTGTGAGTGTTACTGAATCTGATCGACACAGATGTGGAAACTTTGGTCAGATGTCTCATGTTTAAGCTGCTTTGAGGTTGTCGTCCGTTTTTTGAATAAAAGAACTTCACAAAGAAGATCCTGTTTCATTTTGTGACCATCGAGAAAAAAAATTGTCTCTGTCAAACATGAGATTAACTCTTTATCAGTTAGATGTGATGGTAGTAAAACTGTTCATCTCACACTGTCCTCTTTGATGACAAATTCTCGTGTCTCTGCAGAGGTCAACAGGTCATAGTTGGTCACGGTGGCACACAGGGCACCATTGAGAACCGAGACTGATGAAAAGACAGAAATTTTATTCAGATGACGAAGACAACAGCATTAGAAGGATCACTGAAGCAGTTGATATGGATAGCATTTTGTCCTCATATTGGATGTAGACATATTGTACTTTTGTGGAATCATATGCATTTCCCAGATTGGTGACTTGTCTGGTGGATTGTCTCGGCCTCAGCACGGAAAAGGCACAACCACGGTCATTACTTTGAAAAAGGTGTTTATGACAGGACTGCAAGACAGTCAGAACCCAAATAAATGCCATTATCTGCAATGTACCATATTCAGAATTGCTAATAGAAAACTAAAAAAAATGTTTTAAACAATTTAAATGTAATTTGTAAAGAGCATTGTGTTTTTAGGAGCCAAGAATTTATTTGGATAAACAGTTTATTTCATTAATCTGAAGGTTTATGTATTGGCCGAATGGGGGAAAGGATCAATAGACTGTCCAGTCAATTTACACGACATTGAAAACCAAATCATTCCTCAGGGAATTTCGCAATATCTGTCATCTGTCTCACTGTCTGAGTCTAATCTATGTTAAACAAGAAATAGCTCCATAAACTCTCAATCCTGAAATGAGCCTTCTAAACTTGAACATTAAATGCAGCCGCACTTTCATTAATAATTTCCACAGCCGCCTTCATAATTACTGATCCAGAAGACAAAACCATAAATTTTCAACAAATAAGTGAAAGTTGGTTTCTTTGAACATCTGTTGTTCTGCCAGGTTTCGTTTTTTTAGAAGTCCTATAACTCTGCTTCAAAGTCTAATTTATTTATTCTATCTGGCTCCAACCTAAACTCACTCACTGAGCTGTCAAGACTCGAGACAGTTCTGAGGGAAACTGACAGAGGAGGCTTTCCTGTCTTGGGAAACCGTTAGCCTATTAATGGTGGTCTGTGCAGACTGCATGGCTTGGCTTTTTACTGCACATGCTGACTTTAAAATATCGTATTTCTGCACATAATTCAATTATTGGCTCCGACTACAGTAGCATTGTTGGGGTTACTTGGGGAGACTGGTTGCACTGGTGTGTCATGAAACCTTATTGATCTAGATTTAACAGATAAGTTTGCCCATAGAAGTTCAACTTCTACTGACCATGTGTGTGTGTAGGATTAGTACTATCAGTGTTACTTCCCTTCAAGCACACATAACGTGAAACAAACAACATGCTCCCTGAAATGCACACAAATTGTATGTAATGCAACTCAGTTTAGTTTTCACCAGACAAATAACAAATAATTAATTTGATAACTTCCAGTACATGTTAGCAAACTGACATTTGTTGATATTTATTAATATTATATATTTATTTCCTTTTGAATGACAACAAAAGAATGTTAATTATATTTTCGTCAAAACATGAATGGATGACTCTTCATCCAAGTAAGGTTTATTAGAATTTTGAAGCTGATCTGGATTCAGATCAACACAGATAGACAAAGCAATTTTCAACATTTGTCCAGCATCATGAAAAATAATAATCGATCAATAAATATGAAAATAAGTCCTGTGTGTGTGTGTGTATGTATGTATGTATGTATATATATATATGTGTGTGTGTGTGTGTGTGTGTGTGTGTGTGTGTGTATATATATATATATATATATATATACACAGTATATATATGTATATATACACATATATATATATGTATATGTACATATACATAGTATACACACACACACACACACACACACACACACACATATATACACACAGTATTTATAAGTATATCGGGTCCAAACCAACCCCAACAGAGAAGAGAGGTAGAGACAGTGAACTGTCACCAAAATGCAGCTGAGGTAACACAAGTTCGAAAAAATCCTTTTACCTATAGATATTCTTTGTAATCACTGATCATTCACATCTGATGAAGAAATGTTACAGGACAATTCAGAATAATGTACTTTCCACTTTCTTTTTTTATTGTTGTTGTCATGGTATTTGACTTATTTCAACACTATATTTTACGTTGATATCTGGACAATGTTTGAACACAGTGTTCGGCTGTCAGATACAACACACAGTTCCTGATATTGTTGATAGAGCTGCTGTATAATAGCTACTGTTTTTCATATTTCATATTCCTTCAGAGTTCTGATATTCATTTGGTGTCATCAAGGACACAAAGTGCTAAAATAGTGCAGAAATACTTTCTCAAGTCATCTCATTGGAATTTGTGAGAAAACAAACAGCAGAATGTCATGCTATTCATTTCACCTAATCTTGACTCCAGGTCAGGTTCTCTGTTTGGTTTATGTTCAACTTGTTCCCACTTAAGCCTGCTCAGTGTTTGCCAACCGCCGCTTTCAGACGTCCAGAGTGAAGGATGCAACGGGAGAGCGGTGAAACCCACATTCCTTACATTTCTCACTGGATAATTATTAATGTGCCTTCAAAGCCCATACAGCACTGATATGGGTGATGCATAGGACCTCCGTTTCTCTGCTACAGGCACTTGAATGTTAAAGGTCATTCAAAAAAAAACCCCACCTAACCAACACAGTCTATTGCACTGAGACACTCATTTCCCATGAGAACTATGTTGGTAATATCATATATTTAATGAATGATAATTGTAGCACATCATCAGAGCAGGGGAGACATACAGTGTTAAATTGAGCTGATACAGACAAAAGCACATGAGCTGGCATCTTATTAAACTCATTATAGGAAGGAGGGGACATGAGAAGAAACTCACTTTCCCTTTTCTCTCTGTGGCTTCTTTGTTTCTTAGGAGAGTTCAAGAAAGAGTCAGTGTTCTTTGATTACCGCGATAGGAACAGTAAGGTTCCCAGGCCGATCCACACCTGAGCTGATTTTATTTTGTTGTGGCAGTGAACGTGTATGCATCCATCAATGAAGTGTGATTGCCAGATGAGACACACAAACACAACTATACATTTGATAATCCACCAAGACATGGGCCAATACAGAAAACCTTCCTATTATAGTTTCAATTAAAAGAATAGTTTTAAAAAACTACTGATCGCACAACAGCAAATGTTTTTCTCTGATATCATCTGCATCGTAAGACCAGAAGAGGAGTCAAGTAGGCTCCATGTCAGGTAGTAAACACTGATACCCAGGTACACTGAAACCAAGTAAGCATCTTTTTACTCCTGTGGTGTTTCCCCATAAATAAAGTGAGCGTTTGTTTGTGCTGGAAAACAGCACACTGGGAACCGGTGAAAATCAGCTTGTTCAGCCAACATGAGTCACGAATTCAGTGTATAGTGTTGACAATAATAATTGTAAGACTGACACATGAGAATGTGACCTCGTGAAGCTCTGACCCTGTCACATTATACAATAAAAAGATCAGTATGAATAAAAACAGTCTGATGAAATTTTGCTACCCAGCTGGAGCACTATGAAGCAGACTTTCAGACACGGACAAAAAAATACGTATAATGGACATATAAAAGGACGGTTTGTTGAAGAAATCAAGTTGTTCATCAGAGCAGATAATTCTTCATATTGTTCTTTAAGCACCCCGTGGCTCCATTATACCATGTTCAATAACAAGCATGAAATACTAAAGATCCCTCACCATGGGTGCTTTTCACTGAAGAAACACAAAAGTCTAGAAAGATTAAGTGAATTAGGGATTTACCAGTATTTAGCTAGTTCATCCTTCGTCAAGTACTATCATGAAAAATAAAAGCCTACTTCAGAGTAAGTTAACGTATTGCTGAGATCAACCGTTTTGTCAAAATGAAGAACCTCTTGAGGATAGATAGATAGATAGATAGATAGATAGATAGATAGATAGATAGATAGATAGATAGATAGATAGATAGATAGATAGATAGATAGATAGATAGATAGATAGATAGATAGATAGATAGATAGATAGATAGACAGATACAGAGAGACAGACAGACAGAAAGACAGATACATAGATAGACAGATAGATAGATGAACTGAAACCATTCTATACACTTCTCCACCTCGTTGGTGTGTGGGGGGGGTTAATTAAGTCTGCATTAACATATTTACTCAGCGCTGCTGGTGAATGTGGAGGCTGAGGTTGCTTCTCAGCATGACATCCCTTGCCCTGGAAAGAAGATTTAGTAAAAAGTTAACTAATTCCAATTCAAAGGACCACGCATGAGTAATTAACAATCAGGCTGATTTCGTCTCCTCTCTGCAGTTCAACTTGTTCTTCATCAATGCAGATTTAAATCAGAGTTCTGAATAGGTTGAGTTTACCGGCACATACGTAAATCCGAGTATCCAAGCATCAAGGTTAGGTGACTTTTTCCCTTTGAATCTAAATTGTCACACAATAGACTGTGTCTTTTATGTGCTAACACAAGCTTATTGAGGAAATATATTTCTAGAAAAAAATTAATTGATAACACGAGGCCAACAGCAGTAGGAAAAGAAATCGGTTTGTTTACCTGTTCGTTCACCTGAAACTTCTCTGCTCCTGATTCCATGCCCTCTCTATTTCTCTGACTGCGTCATGCTCATGCTAATGATTTGCACGCTGCAATACTTCCTGTTTGTCATGCTGTGTTGGCAGGTGGGAGATGAGGGAGGGAGGGGACTGCCTGGTCCTTAACACTGACCTGCAGGCCTCGACTAAGCTGATTTTAATCGGTGCGTGAGGATGGCTTCACAACAGACAGCGGCATCTCTTGAGCATTGCCTGTATGTTTAATATGTCAAACTGGGGTAAATCTCTAAGTTGACCTCTGCGACGCTAGTCCAGCTCCCCGAAGACAGCCTGGTACTTTCCCACTTTTTTCTATAGTTTGAGCCTTCTTAGAGGATACTGCCGTCAGACTCGTTCTCCCAGTTCTTGAAACAAAAGCCATGCATGTGAACTAGCTTTCAGGCGGTCATTCCAGATTCATTGTCACACGAGAGCCAGTTTCACTGAACAAAACCTTGTCTTGTTTGCTTGTGGACAACTAGATAACAATGAGGGATTTACTGGGCTTGCGCTAGCCATTTGCCACGTCGCCATAGGCGAAGTAAATTCCATATGGCTACAAGATTTTTAGCTTGTGTAGCCACAATGGCGTTCTTATTTTTAGGAAAAAAAAGGCTAAAACATACTACTTATTTGGACTCGTGACAATCCCCGAGGGATAACAAACTTTTTCTATCGCTAGCGCCACTATTTCCGTCGGCATCTCCGTCGGCATTTCTGTCGGTGCATGCCGACGGAAATGCGCCGAAGTGACCCGAACGCTCCTGATCATTGAATATGCACTCGGGTCATGACCTCCTTTCATCCAATGAAAAACAAAAAGATTCTATTTTTACAAGCTGAACCCACGAATTGGTGTACAACAAGGCGAGGAAGATCGATCGAGAGAAATTAAGAATCCAGTGTTATATAGTTGAGTTTGTGTTAAAATCCTAATCAAATGGTGAAACGCTGAGAGGGGGTAGGAGTGGTGAAAGACCAATCAGAAGGTAAATGAAAGATATTATACTTTTTTGTACTCTTAGACTTTTAATTCCTATGAACGACAGGAATAACCAGCGATGTATATGTAAATGTTTATTCACCTCGCTTGCCTTCATGCCTTTCATGCCTTTTTAAATTGAAATGAAAAATCATGTTATCGAATTAAAAAACAAAAACAAAACTAAACTATGGCATACCAATGGTGTTGGTGGTGGTCAAAGTTAAAATGTCTTCTAGTCCAAGTAAAACTTAGAAGTAAACATTGAGTAATACCAAGAATCAAATTTATTAAAATCAAAGTGTGTAAGTCAAAGTTAAAATGCATTCTAGTCTCAGTAAAACTTACAAGTAAACATTGAGTAATATTTTGTATGACTGTATCCTCACATAGTGAAAGCAAGTTTTCAATTGTTGAATCTCACATTGATACCTGCATAAAGTAGGATAGAAATAAAGATAGTTTATTTTGAACTGTTGACTTTAGTGTATTTTTGTAGGTAAACTGAACAGAAGATTTTGCCCTCAGAATGCAGGAAAACAACCTCATTTTCTAAAAAATTTATCGGGGGAGGCCCCCTGTGCCCCCCCTGTGGGGGGGTATCCCCCCTACACCCCCCCACGACAAGCGTTGGTCGTCAGTGCGCTGCGCTGCTGTCTTGGACACACAATGTGGCTTTTTGTGGCTTACTCAATTCTTTTACACTGAGCCACAGTGGCTTGGTCTTACTACCTCCTAGTGCAAGCCCATTTGGGTTATAAGAATGACAGCATGAACACTGAGAAAGGTGGAGGAGTGTAGTAAAAGTAACAGAGCAGAAAGGAGGAACAAGTGGAAAACAAAAGTGTGTGGAGGTGGTCAATGTGAACCATCTGGACAATAGTCTAAGTGTAAATCTGTCCTCTGAGGCTGGATTACTGGATGGGTCCTGCACCGTATCAAGTTACATAACTCGAACTGACACTTGCATTTGAAGGGGAAGAATAAAGTCATTGTTCTCTGCTTCTTAACCAGGAGGACACAACGTCACTCTTGTTTCTTTGTCATGTGAGAGGTGAGGGGAGTAAAGGAGATGCTGGCACTGATAGGTGGGCACACAGGAATCACAGTTAATAAAGGATCTGGACAACCAGCAGTGCACATCACAGACACTGGCAAGCTATCAAAGCTATTCTGGAGCAGTAATTTGATGTCTTGTGGTGCTTGCCCAGTACAATTTGAAGAATATCAGAAGAAAATTTAAAGGAAGGCATACCCGATCAAAAGCTAGGCAGCCAAGTCTAACACTCTGGCAGGTGCTGTCGTAACCCTCTCATTACCTCTGGGCCTCACAGGCATGACCCGTCTCAGATTCCACAGATACTCCTGGAGAAGCTGCAACAAGAAAAATCTGGGAACCTGGAGAAGTGGTGAAAGGTGGCAGATGGATGTGAAAACAATGACATGGGACAAGGTTGAGACAGAGTACAGGAATATCCGTGGACAAAAATATAAAACTGAAACGGAAGGAGCAGAAGTTTTGGTTTTAGAATAGTGTAGTAACAGTCTGACCAGTCAAATATACGAGACGACTACCTGGGCTGGACTCATTTCCCCTGCTTAAGCTCCGTAGACAAAGATATTACTTGGAGCAGCTTTAGTTTGTTGAGAAATACCATTACAGGCCAGAATACAACCTGAGCTGTCTGTGTCTGCAGGTCTGGAATTTGTTCTTTTTCAATTCTTGTCAGTAGGATTTAAAGGTCTACATAGACAGATCTAACAAGAAACAAAAGCTGCAACTACTTCTACTAGACCGCAATGAAATTTGACTATAAATATCCATTTGTTATCTGAAATTTTACTTGGATCATACTTTTCATTATTTGATGTAGATTATTGCTTCCTCATTCCAGTTATGTGTATGTTATCAGGGTACTTGAAGCTCACTGCGTTTTGGCATACTAAATAGTGTGAGTGCACTTATGCAGTATGGAAATACATGATTTGGGTCACAGCATTAGTCAGCAGCACCATAGTAACAAACCTTTCCTCTGGTAACATGAAAGTCTACCCAGATGTTAGGTAAAGTTAGCAACACCAGCTGTTGATCTATTTGACTCTCCCTGTAGGAGTTTAAGGTCCTGGTGATTGCTGATGTCTACACAGATGTCTGTGTAGGTTCTTAGTTATCCAGGTCATGGTTATCCAAAGCTGTTTAAGTCAATCCACTGGAGGTGGATTCAGAACTGAAGAAGTCTCTTGGATGAGAGACGAAACGTCTTTAAGAACTTTCTTAACGTCCAGTGGATTGACTTAAACAGCTTTGGATGATGTCTACACAGGAGTTTAGAACTGCAGAAAAAAAAAAATTGTGGCCGAACATAGTAATGGTGGTAGGGAAAACAGAGACCAAGAAATGATCATTTATTTCTAAGGCTGTCACGTTAATTGGATTAATTAATTATGTTGCAAATTAAAGCGCTATAAAAATTAACGCAATTAATCACGAGTGGAAAGTCAATGCGCAAACATTTTAGATTTGGCCCATTGAGGGACCCGTAGGCTGCAGTGTTGTCACTTCGTACCTGCGCCACTAGTCAAAAGCAGAGTGACTGACAACAGAGGTGGACGCAACACAGGAGAGCGAGGCAAGCCCACTCGGTCCTTTAAGCAGAAAGTTTATTTATGAAAAGAACAAACGCAGCAATATTGGGGCGGCAGTGGCTCAGCGGTAGAGCAATCGTCTTGAAGACAGATCGCCCAGCCATCAGTGGCTCAAGTCCCGCTCCCGCTAGGACATCATTCGTAGCATGAAAAATCTTTTCTTCTTGGTATATTCTATTGATTAGTCATGCACTACAATTTTGTAATGTCCTAGAATTCAAATTCTTTATTTGGGGGCCTTTAGCAGGTAAAATGCGATTAATTAGATTAATTAATTACAAATCCTGTAAAAAAAAAATCCTGTAAAAATCCAAATCCTGTAATTAATTAGATTAATTTTTTAATCACCTGACAGCACTTTTTAATTTGTTTTTAGAAAAAACTGGGGATAAAAACAACCATTTTGTTTCCTCAGTTTGCAACACTGCAGCTTTTCCCATCAGTTTCTAGTTTTTATGCTAAGATAATGCAGCCTTTAAATTTACAAAGTTGATATTACATAAAATAACAGAATATAGCAGTAGACCTGAGGGAACTGCGGTGTAGCTGCAACAATGAATGCCACTTCTACGCTGATATAAATAAACAACAATGCCCATTTGCAGAGGACTTTAACTCCTGACCTTTTGTTCTGCAATGTTACAACACTTCAGACTAAATAAGAGAGACAGGGGCCGAGTGCTCTGTACACAATTCATTCCAATACACACCGCCAAACCCCTGCTGCTAATACCTAAACCTATATTTAGAAGGCACGTGAATGCGAGGGTTCCTCCCAGGCAGATACGGCAGACCAATAAAAACCAAAGTAGTGATAAGGCTTGGCTGATGTGAACACACCGCAGGGGACTCATGAAGAAAAAAACATTTGTTAACACAACAATAAGCCCAAAACGAGATGCTGCCAGGGTTCACAGTTATTTCCTTCAGCCATCTAAGCTAGTGACATTTAAAGACAATGGTAACAGCATGGGGTCTGTCTGATTTCATACACTCTCAGACCTTTCCCCTTTGAAGGTCAAGGGGTCCTACATGTCCCATGAGGACAGATCTATTGTTCAGCACTCAGGTGGCAGGTCAGCCAACCACACAGCCAATAACAACACTAGATATGCTGGGGAGTGTACAGATTACTATGGTTAAATATTACAAGGCTTGTGTTTAATGCAACAACACAGGAGGTTTTGATTGATGGAAAGAGGAATGATCAGGTGTGGCCCAAGGATCAACATTGTGGTGCCGATCTAGATCATTGTCTGGATTCACTATTTCTTTTAAGGATTTGTTGAAGTTGCCATATTTCAGACCTGGCCTGAGTTAAGATCCTGAAGAAAGTGACAAATACAAGTAATACCTTGTCTTTCTATCCAACACATAACGATGTCAATTTGATTACAAGTGGTGGCATCAGGAATGGCATCATTCATCCAAAGTTCAGTCTTTGCCAGTAGACACCTGTCACTTAGTGTTAATGATTAACTTGGGTGTGTTTTCTGTTTTGCCCCTCGGTTAAAGTTGTAAACATGTCAACGTCAGTTTGTACATGATAAATCAATGCTTTTCCAAACCTAAATAAATCAATGAAGAAGAAGAAGTATACTTTATTAATCCCTGCAAGTCACTACATAGTCACTCAGGTATATACATTTTTGTGTTAGTTTAACAGTCAGTATATACAGGCCCCTGAACACAGCACACAAGGGGGCCTGTAAGCATGCAGTTAGTACACAACATCAAGCTAAGCATCAGGAGGCAGAGTGACGGGCAGTGGCTTTCGGATCGCGCCCCAATTGAGCAGCTTGTAGGGGGGACGGCACCTTGCTCAGTGTCACCCCAGAGGTGGCTGGGAGGTGAGCTGACGCCTCCCACGGTCAGCTCACCTGATATCCTGGCGGGAGCGGGATTTGATCCACCGATGGCTGGGGCGATCTGTCTACAGGGCATCTGCTCTACCGCTGAGCCACTGCCTCCACTGTGTCCCACTGTGATCATGTGATCTAGGCAGTAAATCTAGTTTAAAACACTCTTCTTCCATTCCAATCTGCAGAATCATCTAGAACACATATAGTTTCCAGCATGGACTTAAATCGGTAAACATTCTTTTGATTCTCCTGTCAATAAAGTTCATCACCACTGACTGTAATACCTTTGAGATAAATCCAGGCAGACTGCACTGAAGTGTGTTTATTAAGCCTGATGGGCTTAAATGGCAGCGACAGACGGCCTGGAGAGCGAATCAGGATGGACATAGGAAGAGGGATGAGTGAGGAGTTGCACGTTAGACCACACTTTCTCCTCAGAGCGACCAGACATGATCACATCCATAAAGAGTCGATGAGATGAGAGCAGACAGGAGAGACAGAACAGACCATGAGCCCACATCCTCCTTGATTAGTAGCAAATGGCCAGAAAACAAGGGAGAAGCAGAAGGAAAGAGGACTGGAAGGGGGGATTGGGCTGATTAGTGTTTGATTAGCTGGTGGCCCGAGGGGAAATCTCCACCAACCACCTCAGAGCCATTATGACCGTGTTCTCCCTGCTGCACCATCTGGTAGGCCATCACACGCCTGACCGACCTGCTGTGCACTTAAACGCAACACGGGAAAAACCAACATTTAGTTGTGTATTTCACAGTGCTAACAAGGATATTGGACGAATGGGGCCCTGAGAGGACTCAGCGTTTGGTTTCACCCTGCTTTAAGCTTTATATTTGAACTGAACCGAAATCATTTTGTGGAAACAGAGGAGTTGATCTGTTCTTCTCCTGAGGTTGGACAACACGAAGCAAACAAGCAAATCATCAGCAGACATTTGACTGTTCGGCAATACTACTATTTCATCAGCTGCCAGAGCCTTCAAGACACACACACACACACACACACACACACACACACACACACACACACACACACACACACACACACACACACACACACACACACACACACACACACACACACACAAACATACACACACACAGACACACACACAACAAGGAGTGTCTCTAGAAATTCAAACAGCTGAATGACAATGTTACAACAACTGCCTGCTGTTGTGGGAAGACCAGGAAAGAGGCAGACTTTGCTAACAGGCTAAAAATAAAATGGACTTCAGGCTTAGAAAAAATTACACTGTTTTTAAGGAACAACTGTTCATTGGTATTATTTCGATTTTTTTAATACAAAAACCTTATATTTGTAGTAAAAAATAAGGTTTTCATATGTCATATAATAGCATTATGTTAAGCATTTAAAAATTAACTGTACATTCTTTTAAGAGGGGAAGCATCTGCAGCTCTATGGCACTGACAAAGCCATGCATCATTAAACACTAGATCCGATATAGTAATGTTGATCATGTGAAAATATTAAACTCGCAGAGAAGAATAGAAAAGCACATCTGGAATGGAATTAGCAGCTTAACTGCTTCGACTTGTCATGCACTTTATTATAAAGAATAAAGCATCCAAATCACAGAAGCAAAAAAAGAATCCTGACGTGCGGCCCTACGGGCAGGAGGTGGCCTACATGTCCACTAATCCTCTAGTAATCTTGATTTCTTTGGGTGATCCAGACTTAACACATACTCACAAAGAAAACGTATCCTCATGGATCAACACTGAGGTCACTGAGTAAGTGTGACAATTTGAGTGAACTGACAATTAAACTGTTAATCTTGAAGATAATCTGGATTTGGCATAACATCCACTCACACTGGTTTGTCTGAAGTCTACTGACGGCAACACCTCGTCTCTCCCTCTCAGCTCTCAGTCACCTCTGCATCATAAAGTGAAGAGCTGGAGGAGGCAGAGAGACACATTTTTGTGTGGTGACTTTAACCCCAAACAATACTTAAGCTGTCTCCGTGATTGGCACGCAGCTTTCATTCACACACACTCACGCCCTGCTATCACCTCTTTGAATTCTTCTATAATTCTCCACGTCAAAGTTAGAGGAATGGTTACCAGAAGCGTCTCCAACAACAACTTGCACCTCTATTCTCTTTATTGTCGATGCAGCCCTTCAACTGCGTCAGCACGCACCCATTACCGCCCCGCTGAAAGGACTCTTCCTGCAACGCACCATGAGCCCTGAGGTCAGAGGTCACCTGTGGCCTCTGGTCTCCACGACAACAACCAGGCAGTCCCCAAGGTCCTCCACTCACCCACACCCACACCCACACACACACACACACACACACACACACACACACACACACACACTTTAACAGCTTTTGTCCCCAAACTTGTGAATGTCAAAAGAAACCCCAGAGTGTGAGTTTCAACTCAAACATTTACAGACATTCAGTGAAGGAGACCACCATGTCTGAGTAGTGGCACAAAATAAATGACAATTTTCATCCATCAGTTCACATATACACACGCACACACACGCGCGCGCACACACACGGTGAAAACACATCAGAAGGAGTAACCCTGATTTAGGGACTTAGAACCTCATCACCTGATAACACAGCCGGGTCAGTAGTTTATTTAAATCTGCACAGTTAAACATGTCCTCAAGTTGTTTCATGCCAACAGAAACTTTTAACCAAACCATAATAAAACCAAAAACCAACAGACCTCTAACACTAACATCCCTGCAGCATGTGCAGGGTGAACGGACGGAACAAAATGAACAGAAAGCTTTGGATCTCACCATATTCAGCGCGCAGGACATCTCTTGAACGGCTCTACTGCAGTTTTGTCTTTCGGTGATTATATAATGACACAAACGTGGATCGGTGGGAGATTTTCCAGAACGCGGTGCGCAGCACCAGACAGAGGAGCACAGTCTGTGAGTGTCTGCTTTCCCTCTCTGAGGTTTGAACGGCAAAGTGAGGAAAACACGACAGGCGTGGAGTCATGTTCCCGTCCCGCCGTAACGGGACGGACCGTCTTCAAGTTTTGTGGCGAAATACCGCCCTCTAGCGAGCAGACGTGGAAGTGCGGCTCATTATATGAAGTAGTTTGCGCCCACGCTTGAATGATTTTTGAGTGGTCCTGAATCTAAGATCTTTTTCATTTTTTTTCTTTTCTTTTCTTTTCTTTTCTTTTCTTTTCTTTTCTTTTCTTTTCTTTTCTTTTCTTTTCTTTTCTTTTCTTTTCTTTTCTTTTCTTTTGAGATAAATATAATTGATCACGATACTGCTTCCATTATTAGATAAACACACACCCATTAAAAACTCAATTTATTTGGAGAAAATGATATCTGGCAAAATGAACAGCTGCTTTATGATTGTGATAGAAGAATGTGATCTAGATTGGCCACGATCTAAACAAAACCTGGTACGTTGGTTGAGTATCAACAGGTTTCAAGTTAACTCCAGGTATCTGACTGAGGAGTGCACTGAGCTTCAACCACGAGGAGGAGGAGGATTACTGCTGTAATCAATGCAGATGACTTTTGATTCAGTAAAATGTTGGATGATCCAGCTGTGTCACCTGTAGTACATATAATGTCTGCTCATTTGGAACTGTTTTTTGAACGTTTTGTTAATGTAAGATGGATAATATTTAAGAAAGTTATCTCTGCTCATCAGAGGAGATGACCTTTGCCATCAGCTGTTCTGCACAATGCAGTTTAGCTGTGAGGACCAAACAATTTAACCACCAGCTAAATGGACCCCAGCCTTCTTGGGTAGAGAGCCTGCAGCCTATCTATATGACTACAGTACAGTGACTCTCATTATGACTTAACACCTTTAACCACAACCACTATGTTAAAAATATGGAACTCCCCACAAAACATTCAAATCTCAAAGAGCGTCTTAGATAAGAGAAGAAATGTCTGTAAGCTTTTTCTACAAGTTCAGTTGACTTTATTTAACACGAAGAGCTATCAACAAAACACAAAAACATTCAAATGAAAAAAAAACACAAAACAGAGCCTATTTGAGAAACTAAGCTAAAAAAAAAATTAATTTATTAAGTAGCTACTCATGGACATTACACTTCACTGTCAATATTTTGAAAATCATTTTCATTCATCATTCACTACCATACATGAAAAAACTGATAAACAAAACTTAAAACATGATAATACTGCAAAACTGACAATCCTATTGTGACCAAACATGACACTGTATTACATTTCAAACACTATCTCACTTGAACATGAAAATAGTATCACTACTACTATTCATGATGATGGAACTGAAAAAAGCAATAGCAATACTACTACTACTGCTACTACTACTACTACTGCTACTATTACTACTACTACTTCTACTATCTTTAGCAGGGTCATGCAAATAACAAAACAGCAGAAAAAAACAAAGGAATAATCTGCAAGTAAAACTTTGCGTTTACAAACTTCATGCATTAATCCAAGCAACATCTCCCATCACTTTAAAGCTGTACTGTGTCTGTGTAACAGTGGCAGAAGAAGATATGTCATGTTGTGTTTACATCTTCACGTTACTGACATTTCATACAATAACAAATCAAATATCATCACCTCATCTTCATCTCTTTATCTCACACTCTGCATCTTCTTGAAATCAGTTTTGATGGTTTATGGTTTCCTAGGTTTGGTTTTGGGGACCACTTTAACAGTTGTGGACACTGATGCAGCTCCCTGCAGGTTCTGGGTGGTGCAGGTATACGTGCCCTGGTCCACGTCCCTTACTTCATCCACCAGGAGGACGGACCGAGCCTGCTGCTGGGAGGCTCCTCCACCCACTGGACTGATGCTCTCCTGGGTGTATAACGGCCTCCCAATCTGCAGCCCGAACAGATGGTCCACTCAGTTTTCAAGTATTAACATGGGATGTATACTCTTTAAGCCATAACTGTGCAGTTTAAACAAATTATTATAGTCATTGACAGTAATATATTGACAGTCCAGATGTCTCCTTTTAATTAACTAAATTTTATTGGTTTATTTTTGTCACAGCCAACTTGAAATTTATTTATTGTAAATTTCTACATATGTGCATTAAATATATTAAAAGACTAAAATAAAAGGTTCTATACAGTTCCGACCTGCTGTCCTGGGTATTCCCATGTAAACTCCACAGCCACCCCCGGCTCCCCCACTGTGGAGCAGCTGACCTGCAGATTTTCCCCCACAGCCAAGGAGCTCGACGAGGCCTGGATCACTGGAGCGGGACGAGTCATAGGGTCTGATGGCGAAGGTGAGTTAAAGAATCAAGTTAAAGAATCAAAAAGTGATCATAAAAGTGTCATTTTTATACTTGACTTTGTTGTTGATGGTAAAGCTTGGAGTTTGAATCTGAAGCAACTGAACTTCTGGTCAGAGTTTGAAGACGTTTCATCCAAGAGGTTTCTTCTGTTCTAATAGACTAGTGAGGAGCACTGATATTTAAACTCTTCTCAGGTCTCAAACACATTGACAGTGTAATAACTTTTGAGTAGACTTTTAATGAGTGGACTTTCCTGCTGATATGTTACCAACTTCACAAGACCTTAACTATCTGTTAAAACTGAAGAAGCCTTCATCCTCAAACTCTAAACAGAAGTCCAGTTTCTTCACATTTGACCTTCAAGGAGTTTTCATGTTCTGTAAATCTACACTGTAGCTTCATGGAGGCACTCACAGTGAACGTAGATGAGCATGTACTTGGTGGAGCTCTGTCTCAGGTTGCCCAGACTGGCCACACAGAACAAGGCTCCAGCGTGATAGGGCCTGGGTCGGTGAATGGTGAAGCCCTTCTTGACGTTAAAGGAGATTTCCGTCCCATCCACCTCCACCTCCACTGGTGGAAACTCACGGTGAAGAGTTACTTTAGCCTCAGGTGATGTCACCTGGCAAGGGAGAACCGTTGGCCAGTTGGTCCTCAGCTGAATCACCTCGTAGTATTCAGATGAAGGTACAAATAACTCTCGTGGGTCTGTTTAGCAAAGATATGACAGGTTACAGATATTCCTCATTCTGGTGATGGAATAAAGTAGAGACAGTTTGTTCACGTGCCTGTAGCAGCACCGGCTAAGGTTATTCATTGTACCTGGAAAGAAGACAAAGACCTTGACAGCTCTGTCATACTCCTTCCTGCAGTCTGTGTCTTCACAGTACATGGGATAGCAAGTGTACTCTCCTGTGTCTGCACCAGTAGTGTTGACTAATGTCAGACGGCCATATCGCTCATGCTGCACAATCCTGCAGAGTAATTCAAATATTCATGATCAGATTTTACCATTCTGTCATTAGAAGCACATGTTTTACAAACTGCATGGTAAATATTTACTTGAGCCTCCCATCATCATCCTCCTCCAGGTACGGTGGGACGCCCCACTGCACAGGTTTGCCCCTGCACCTTAGCTCCAGAGTGTCTCCCGTCAGCACACTTATGGTCTCTCCCACCTTCTTAAACTTCCCTTTTTTTAGCACCTTTATGTGCCAGATGGAAAGAAAATGTTGTTGGTATCACAGATGCAGTCATTCTTCTGTCTGTGATGGATGTCCCTGTGTCATACCTGTGTGAGGGAGGTCTGTGCAGGGGCTGCAGGTGTAGCTTTAGTCTTGGCTTTGGCTGTCGCAGCTCTGGGACCTTTGTTTGCTGATTTCACTAGCTTGGGTTTACTCGGTTTGGGCTTCCTCCCTGGTGTGGTCCTCTGTTCTCTGGCATCTCTTTGACAGTAAGCTATGTACAGTAAAGGACATAACAATGCATTGGTAGTTCTAGGAGAACATCTTTGCAAAAGTGAATAAAATTACTTACCCAACTCAAAGATTATGGCACATATAAGGAGTGTACTCAGCACCAGCCTTCGCTTTGACGCCATCATCAACGATGTTATGATTGCTTGATGTCAAACTGGTCTGTGGAATGTTAGCCCATGCAGTTTAAAACAGAAAACATACTGCAGACACTACGAGGAAGGAAGGAGAGAGTGAAGAGGAGGGGGGCGGCTTCCAAAATAAGCTGTCAGCTGTTTACCAAAATCACATGAATTCCTCCTCCTGAGAGTGGCATTAGCACCCCAAATTCCTTCTGGCTGGCTCAATGGAGGCTTTCAAGCCTGTCTGGACCAATGAGAGTCCAGAGACAGAGGCCCCTCCATCTGGAATCACACAGCATGTTTGCTTAGCTGCTGGTTGGAAGTGTACTAGCAGCATGAGTCGGGCCCTGCAGAACTCACCACACGGCATAGTTGAAGACGGGGGCAAGGTTGTTAAAAGCATTTGGTGTCCAATAAACTTGGTGTGCAACATATGCTGGTTGTCACACAACAGGTAAATAAATAACAATCTAATATAACACACAGAGGAGCATGAAAACTAAATGTTGTGAGGATTATCATACTTAAGTCTTTTTACTGTATCTGATGTGGCAAGAATAAAACATTTTTATTTTTCTGTGGTTCATGTAATATTTTAAACAATCTTTAGGTCTTAGAAACATGAACAGATCCAAAATTTTAGTAGATTAGAGTAGAGTAGGACTTTATTCATCCCTTCAGGAGGTTCCATGAGGGAAATTAATTACCATTTTAGTCTTAAAAAAAGATTTCATTTTGACAAATTAAAAAAATTAATAAAATATATTCAAAAATTCTAGTTTCTTGTACAAGTGGCTGTAAGCTACTGTGAAAGGTCCTGTTGTTGTCAGTCACCTCTGTGCACCGAGTCGCTCTCTGGATCTTGATCCGAGATTATGAGTGGAAGCAACTATTTTCTTTTCTTTTTTATTTTGATCACAATGACCTGTATAGCAAACTGAATTCTCTTTTTAATAATCAAAGAACTTACAATTCATTGTTAGAAAACACATAGAGATTCCCTTTTTTGGAATAAAAAAAAAAAGGATTCCTTCACAGACGAAAAATAAATAGCAACAAATATAATTTTAAAAAATTCAGATTTTCTGTATCTATGTTAGGCATCATTCAAATTTGAGACAAGTGAACAATATAAAGGTAAACAGTCACTGACCGAAACTTTAATAGATGGTCACATGTTAAGCTGAACAGGAACTCAGCAGCCAAGGATTTTTAGCTGTCAAACCACACAGGGCCGAGCAGGTAAGAATCCAGGGGGTCCCTCACCCCCTGTTCTATTCTCACATAGTAGATCCTAGTTACACAATGCAGTTGATGTATTGTGACCTTGTTATGTTGTAACAAACTTCATTCTGCAGTTACATGCTAACCTTAGAAAAAAATTGATATACTTTTATATTATTACTATTTTGGACAGTCTGAATCCAGTCATATGTAAAAAAAAAAATCTCTTGTAATGCAATGGTAAACTTAAATGTTATAAAATGGCAATAATAAAGGAAAAACAGTTTGAGCCCTTTGGTCATTTTCTTATTACAGTGTAAATTACTTTGACAGGACACCACATCTACATTTTACAGATGTCATCAGGTTTGGAAATGACAATATTTAAATTATAAATTCCATTAACCTTTAATCTGGAATGAAAACGTACAAAATTTTTTTTGTCTGCATTTTGATACAATACTGTATTGAATAATGCAGAAACAGATGATCACCGTGTATAGCATTAGACAGTAACTACACATTTAAAATGATTGCTTTCTGCAATGTCTCAATTCATTCCTCTTCACTCAAGGTTTGCTTAGAACTTTTCTTCTTTGATGATGTCTGATTTGCAGCTCACAGTGTCAATCTTTGTCTGGTTGGTCTTGAGGCGTTGCTTCTGAACACTGTTACGTATACCATAGATGAAGTAGATGAGAAACCCTGGAGACATAAGATGGGGGTCGTTAGGGTTGAGCAGCTAACCTGATGAGAGCTCTGTGAACTTCTTGAGTAAAAATGCAGTCGTACCCACTAACAGCCAAACAGCGTATCTTATCCATGTGTCTCCGCCTAACTGGACCATCAAGTAGACGTTGATGAGCGTACTCGCTAAAGGCAAAAGTGGAACTAGAGGAACCTGCCAACAGAGAAAACATATATATACTATACTAATTCATCATCTTTTTTAAAATCCTAAATACAAAATTTGTGTGCATGAGCTCACACAGCCAAAACATTCTCACCATGAAGGTTGCCTTGGTACTGTTTTGTGGGTGCCTCCAAATGAGGACAATAGTGATAGACAGAGTAAGGGCAAGGATACAGACAATCACTATGGTCCATGCTTCCCCCCGAGCCAGAGCGTCTAAGGCTTGAGACAAGGTGACGCACAGTGCAATCACATTGACCACTACAGAGACGGAACAGGAGAATCAGAGAGATCAGTTCAACTTTCAAAAAGACAGGGGAATTAACAATTTGCTTTCCGCACCAGAAAGTAGAGTAAGAATTGTGACTGTTCGTGAAGTGTAAGAAGTGGGGGAGGATGGAGGATTCATGAAGCCCAACTTGGACTCTGATTCCATGATCTGTAGGTCCGTGTCCTCACCTGGACTCTCTTGGTACCTTGATTGTGAAATGATAGGCAAAAAAATAAATAGGTGTAAATTTGCTCAGAACTCTATAGAAACTCTGTGGGAGAAGAAACAGATGAAATAGTTTTACCTCAGTATTAAGATGCATAACGCCACAAGCGTGTAAGCAAACAGCGTGCCGATTGACATCATATTCACCAATGCTTCCAGGTCGAACAGCAGAGCCATGATGGCTAAAGAGAACAGGCAATAAGCATTTGGTTCAAGTCCAAAAAAACCTATCCACATGCACTTAGAAACTGATGAACAAGTGAAAAATCTGTACCCGCTACTATTCCAGACGATATGGTGGCTATGGCGGGACTGCCCCTAGAGGTGACCTTAGTCAAGGGATGGAAAAGCAGGCCGTCCCTGGCCATGGCGAACATCACCCGTGGCATCGGGAACATCGAACCCAGCAGGCTGGGCACACAAACACCATCAGGGTCAGATACAGTATGAAATTCTAAATGTTCTCAGTGTCTAAACAGAAAGCAGGTTGTTTCTTAAAACTATACTAATTTCTAAAAAATTCTTTGACAGCAGTCTGTCCCAAATGGATATTAAGAAGGAGTGGAAATCCTACTTCTTTTAAATACTTTCAAAGACAACTGAGCCTAAGGATTAAACAAAGGTCCTTCCTCCTCGTTTTTGCATCCGTCCTTGTCTTACATTCTTACATGTACTTTACTGTAGAATGATCAATGGCAAACATTTCTCCTGAAATCACAGAAACATTTAGTTTTGCATTATCGCAGATGCCTGACAAGAAATAGAGCGGATGTTAATATCCGTGGACTAGTTTACTAGAGAGCTGTTGGTTTAGGAAGTATTGAGTCATATATTGGAGAAGAAATTGAATATCTGACCTCATGATGCAGCAAAGCAATTACAAGTCATTCTTATTCGTACGTTAAATAGTTGGTGTAACAAGAAAAGTACATTACCAGCATTTCTAGAACCAATTACTAAGTCATGTAGTTGTTGAAAATTTTTCAGTTTGGAACAAGCATTTGGTCAACCAACAGAGCAACCACAATGTTTTTATTTTCACATTAATAATATTTAATTGTTAATGATATCAAATGATGGCTGCAGTTTTATACCTGGTGGACAAGGCACATAATGACCCCACAGCTACAACGTATTTGGCGGGACCCCATCCAACATAATCGAAGGCCACTGGGAGGGGGCTCTTTTCACTGAGCATGTAGTAAGGCATCAAAAGGGTGAGAGCAGCAGACACAGAAAAGTAGGCCAGGAAGCAGATAAGCAATGAGACCACGATGCCCATAGGGACAGACTTCTGTGGGTTCTTCACCTCCTCGCCTGTGGAGAAGCAAAACGATGAATTTATTGAGTCGTAACCTACTGACCACATATAGTTGAAGTCAAATCATTCTAACCCACTTCGTATTAGATTGTTTAGCAAGAAAATTATTTAACAATTGTTGCAATGACCAAATCCAAAAAGGACAGTGTGAATGACTCAATACACCAGAGTTTATAAGTTCTTTCCAAAATATAACATAAAATACAGGTTTTACTGACTGCTGCCATCTCTAATGTAACACACTCTTATCTGTTGACGTCTGACTCTTGTAACGTGCTGTAATCTGCTACACACAATCACACTTACACTGATTCAGGCAGACATAGTCCTCCTACCTGTTGTAGCAATGCAGTCAAATCCAACAAAAGCATAAAAGCATGTGGCAGCCCCAGTCATCGTTCCACTGAAGCCATAAGGGAAAAATCCACCGACTCCAAACATACTCGTCACATTGACAGTAGAGGTCAAGTTTCTGCAGTGGGGAGACAATACTGTTTTATAGGGAGTTAACAGGAATGCTGTTCACACATGAACACAATGAGGATTATATGTGACATTACTTATATTCTGCAGTGGCGTTTATCAGAACCTCTTCACTTATTTGCCAGTTGGTGATGTCACCCTTAATGAACCCAGAGATGGCCACAAACAGGAGCACCAGGATATTTATTACTGTGAAGATTTTATTGATTGTGGTTGACTCCTTTACTCCAAAAGCCAGCACACCTTCATGGAAAAACATATTCAGTACTGATTCCTTTTTCATGCATGGTTGTTGCCACCATAACACACCAGTGTCCTCATTTTACCTGACAGCAGCAAGATGAGAAAAGCAGCAAAGACATCTGGGTAAGGGGCCAGGCCAGGAAGACCCATGGATGCATTTTCTTTAAAATAAGTGGATATGTAGCCGCCTATGAGGTCATCAAACGTCCCACTCCACGCCAGCGCAACACTGGATGTCCCTGAAAAGTTTCCAATAGAAAGATATGTGCTTAGTGTGTGTCATTGCTTTATCCATCCATCCATCCATCCATCCACTCATGGAGGTACACCCCGGATGACACGCCATCTCACACACGCACACACACACACACACACACACACACACACACACACACACACACACACACACACACAAACACACACACACACACACACACACACACACACACGCACACACACACGCACGCACACACACACGCACATGAACAGAAAATTTAGAGTGACCAATTCACCTAAAATGCATATTTTTGGAGGTGGGAAGAAGCTGGATAACCCGGAGAGAACCCACACAGGCACAAGGAGAACCTACAAACGCCACACAGACAGGATTGAGGAATGAAACCTGGAATCTTCCTGCTGTGACGCAATAGTGCTACTTACTGCGCCACTGTACCGCCCTACTTGCTTTATTGTAGTCATAAACAGAAATTATTGATGGTGATTTTTCCTTTTATGAGACCTGAAAACTTAATGACTCAGTAATTATAAAAAATAATCTCGATTTATGAGAACAACTAGAATGACAAATGTCAGCAAGAACCCTAAATCTTTAAACTTTCACAGATGAAAGAGATCTGTCCTAAAGTATAACAAAAAGGCCATGTTGATGATTGGTCATTTATGGTTCTAAGTATGTATTGTCAAATCTGTGAAATAAATGTCGCATAAGAAAAAAGAATATTAAATTAGAGAATAAAGTGAAATTTTTATTCTTATACAGATAAATTGTTTTCACCAAAACAGCTATTCTAAGAGGACTTTGTTGCAAAATCTTCATCAGTGACAAATAGACTTGACAATTCATTGTAAATCCATATGTCACACTTACCTATGACATAAGAGAGTAACAGATTCCACCCTGTGATGAAGGCCAGCAGCTCTCCGACAGTCACGTAACTGTAAAGGTACGCTGAGCCCGTTTTTGGAACCCGGGACCCAAACTCTGCATAACACAGTCCAGCGAATACAGATGCAAGGGCCGCAATGAAGAAGGAAATGATGATGCTGGGTCCTGCACTCTGTCGTGCCACCTCTCCGGACAGGACGTACACCCCGGCTCCCAATGTGCTGCCCACACCGAGGGCCACGAGGTCCAGAGTGGTCAGGCATCGGTTGAAGGTGGACTGTTCCCCCTCAGGCTCCAAAGGCTTCCTCCGAGACAGGCTCAAAAAAAAGGACTTCACTCTGGAGGACGTCATTCTTCTAAGGGGTTTGGATCGGGATAGGGAGAAGTGGTAAGCAGGGGACGACAGGTGGGAGTTTGATGTTCATGAAAAAGAGGGAGTAAATGAACGACAGGTAAAGGAGAAGATTGTTTGGTGAACCTGTGAATAATTGTCAGGTCAGCCCTTTGCGGAAAACGATCGTCAAAATTTATGATCTAACAGTTTCCTCTGAACAAAAATTATTATGATTATGCCTATTTCTGAAAAAGTATCTCATGAGACGGATTTGTTGACAATTAATTGTGTTTTTTTGTAAATAAATAATATCACATTCTGTCTAATTTGTCTTAAATGAAAACTAAAAGACTTCACTCACCTCTGTGAGATTCCTTGCCTCCCAGGTAGACTTACATGAATCAAATAAAAGTATCTGGCATTCCCCCAGATTATTTTATGTGTGTCCCTTCTTTATCAACTAACTGATACGTTATTGCTGATGTATGGGGTTTTCACCACCACCCACAGCACAAAAACAACGCCCTGGTCCAGAGTTGCACTAAACTCAACCTTCAAATAAGTATACATATAGTTCATTGAATATTTCTCATGAATACAGAAAATATCATCATTATTAGCCTTTTGCTCATATATACAATTATATAAAAAATAGATTTTTCTGATATGTTTTTGTTATGTTTGTTTATTTCTTGCAGAGAAAATTCTCACCCCGTCAGGACAGTATAACTTCGGTGACAATCCATCCTTCCAGCTTGATGCAAGACTGCTTTTGATCAGTCACTGTTAAAATCAAATGAGGACAATAGAATTGTTAGAAATGAGGATTAAATATTTATACTCCCATGTTCACCAGATCACGGTTATATTTTTTTCTTTTGTTAGACATGCAAATCAAGACAAAGCAAATAGATTCATGTCATTTTCTTTGCATATTCTAAAGACCAAACTTGCCAGGTAATGTTTATGAGATTTTTTTATAGCATACAATTGGGGGGGGGGAAATTAACTCTTCCTGTTATTCATGCAGAGCTGTGGCTCTGGTTATCTGTTCATGATTGTGCCGCCGAGATAATTCAAGTGTTTGAGATACACTCTGCTCCGTGACTTTGTATTTTGTCCTTCACTAAAAAAGAAACATAAGAAAAAATTATGAAAAATGTGGCCCGAGTAGAAGTTAAAGTACAAAAACTACAGACAGTCCTCAAAGTGTACATACATGCTGTGTGTTGCTTAGAAATGACCTTGTGACCTTGCGGAGCAGTGACCTTATCTCAACCTGGTAGCGTGAGCCTGCCAGACCAATGGCCTCTTGTGGTTTAGTTTAACAGAGGAGGACAAAGCAGCTTTTATAGCTTATGCATGCAGCAGGCTGCACATTTATTCTTTGAAAGGTAGCTCACCTCTCATCTCCTATCGGGGGATTTCAACTCAACTAAGCCCTCCTGGCATCTACTTCTGTGGTCAGGAGGCGAGTGTCGAAGAGCCTTTGACCAAATTTAAAGCTCAGACCTCCTATCAATAGGAAGTCTGGTTAAGATGCCGTTTCCACAGGAACCACAAAGTAATGCTCAACTAAATAATGGCGATAAATAATGCAGGTTTATTACTGGAAGCATAATCATGAATGTGTTATTCAAGGATGTTCACTGTGCTTTTAAGATTCATCTTGTATACAGTCTTAAAAACATACAAACAAACATTGCTGTCGTGCACAAAACTTCACAAATGCAATTTAAACAAGAGGAAAGGGATTTGAATCTGACTTTCTGACGGTCATTTCATTAAGTAGATACGCAAGCTCTTTACCTTGTCTTCAGTCCCATGAGTGATTTGTAAAAACGGCGCACTGAGGCAAAAAATACCCAACGTGTTGACTCAGATGAAGGAAACTAGATTTCTTCTACAATATATACAAGAGCTGCCTGTGCGGCCCTCCCACTCAATGGAATTACTTACAAAGTGTCCTTTCTGGCCCTTCAGCAGTTTGGATCATAATACACTCATTATAGAATGTAAGCCACAGGGTGAGAGTCGTGAACAGAAAATCCTATTCAGAATGTCAAAAATGCTTTTGTGTTCACTTTAATTGTTGTTTGGTTTTGCTTTCAAACTTTTTTTGCTGGGAGGCAACAATTTATTCAATAAAAAACAAAGATAAAGAACTTACAAGGAGAAATATGGAGCTGGTAGAGCCCTTGATTATTTGAACTGACTGATTAATAGAATATTGTTAGAATGCACAAATAATAACACAAAGATTTTTTTTCTCATCACCTGCAATGCATTTCCAAAGCAGAGGAGGTCAGTATACAAGTTATGTCATACACTGTATTTATGTATGTACTGTATTTATTCCTGGACAGCACCGCTGAGACGAGATTAATTACTGCCCCTGTTTCCTATTCTCATACTGTATTAGTACCTCTGTAATCCACTCCCCCCTTTCCCCCAACCTATCTCTATCTCTTCAACCCCCTCCCTTTACTGGAACTCATGCCTGACAGGACAGAAATAGAGACAAGCTCTCCTAACATTTGAGCTCTGTCATGACAAACTTAAGAATTTCTGGCAAGAACTGAATGTGAAAGTTGTGTGTTGCTGCTACCGATGCCTTTTTAAAGACATTTAAATTGCTTTTAAATGTTTTCACAAATTTATTCAAGGGCTCATAAAATACACAACTACAAAGCGTGAAAATCAGTGAAAATTATCCTGTCCTAGTGAACTATAAATAAAGCCGAAGCACAGCCAAAAAAGGAAGAAGAAAAAAGGAAAACGCTTTTCCAAATTGGACAGAAAGAGTCATTTATCTGTTTATGTTGAATCTGTGTGTTAATCTTTGTGTTAATTTGTGTGTTTGTGTTTAATCTGTTTGTTTGTGTTAAATCTATCGAGTGTGATTTTACGTTTGAACAGCTGTCAAAGAAAACAGGATTTTCGTAAATTTCCACATCATCTGTGTTTGCTAGAACACGCGTCTCGTATCTCCACTGTGGGACAGAGCGCTGCTGCTGTCAGACGCACCCTCCCTCTCGCGCGCGCGTGCGAACGCACGCCGCGTGAGGGAACCGTAGTGACGTCACAAGCGACGCATAACGGGACGGCAGACAGTTCAGGGCCGCCGCTGAGACAGCAGGAACACTCTCACCGGACACCGTTACTTTCTGCGCAGAGACGGTAAGCCCCTTACTGTCAACTTCTCTCTGACGCAAAACTGAGAACTTTTTACCTATACGTCACTATTATTCAGCGGGTCACGTGATGCATGGAGAGAAATAGGGTTTTGTTAATATAAAGTGGAATTCTTTCCTCCACCGTCTTTGTTCTGTTCAGAGAAATGAGAGTGAAAACCGTTGTTCGGTGTGTGGTTCAGAGGAGGGTGTTGGCTCCTGGAGGCCCCCTTGACTTTGATTCTAACGTGACATAAAGTTCAACTCTGTGTGCTATTTTAGGAGAGACCCCCTCTTAAACAAACAGTACAACGTTAAAACCACAATAGAAAAGCTGTGTCTGTAATTCTAGTCTTTTTAAAGAATATTACATAAAGTCAGACTTGTAAACAGGAAGAGATGTTTTAGAGGTTTTATTTTAATAGTGTGTTCTGTTGTACCGATGCTCCTGTCCAGCACCAGGGTCTCAAAAAGTTTTAAACTTCACCATCGAAATGACTGCATTATAAGATATAGTATGACTGTGTGGAAAATGTGAGTAAATCATTTCCAGACCGATGGCCTTAATGCATTTCCATTCACTGATCAGCCATTTAAGGCGAAGGGGAAGACAGACCTAACAGAAACTCTTCTGTGTTTCTTGTGCTGCTCCGTAGAGCTCTCACTCACAATTACTGCAAGGTGTGATCATTTCAGACGCAGGACAGTGAACAGAATCAATAGATTGGATTTGGTTTATCATCATGCACACTGTCTCTTTGCACCGCTATTTCCCTCAGACTGTAGGGGAATGACACGTTTACAAGGTCTTTTTTTAAAATACCTCCACATCAGCGTTTCTCTCTCCAGCAGGCCCAGAATTATTGATTCCTGCTCAGTGTTGACACTGAAGACCACATAAAGACATGGTAAGCAGACTGAATATGAATCATCTTGAAAGATATCGAACCGTGTTGTGTATTCCACATTATACTAGTACTGTCTGTGTAATGTGGATAGTTGTAGTTCTTTCACCACTCACGCCATGCGAGTCGGCCCCATCATAAAGGCAGCAGTGTAGGGTGACCCCTGCATGTCTAATAGACACACCTGGCAGCTTCTTCCTGAAGACAAATGCTTTGTAGAATTATTTAAGAGTTGCAGCAGATGTCCAACTTTATTGTCCAGCCTGTAAGTCAGCGCCCGGTTGTCCCTTCTTATATTACTTATTAAAACACATTGGTGCTCGGTTATACTTGAAAAAAGAAAGGTAAACTAGATGGAGGAAGGGAATAGAGGATGTTAAGCTAATTACATTAAATTATGTTTCCATAAAAGACAGATCACTAATAGTGTGACTGTTACAGTTAAAGCACAGTTGCTTTAGTTTGTGGTCCTGTTGCTATGTGGGTGTAGCTCCCCAGCTGTCCTGAGGAATGATGGCTGCTGAAGTAAAGCCGGGGGTTGGAGCATGTGGAGCAGGGCGGACAGCACATTTTGGCTGCATGCCTCAATGCAGCAGTGATCCTGACGGCAGCAGCTGCTGTTAGAGAACTTAGAAAAGCCTTGTGACCACTGACAGGAAAGCGAGCAATAATTTCATTTTAAATAATATGCACCAATCTACTATATGGATCTTTATTTTTCCATTTGTTTGTATGTACTGTGGTCTGACAGACCCCCCCTGCCAAAGGGAAAAGCTGTGCTGTGCAACCTGACCCATGCTACTTGCGCACACACAGTTTTTACTGTCTGAGGATTTGCCAAATGCCATTGCTTCAATGACAAGTAGCCTCACCTGAAAAGACTCGACCAACCTCACCTCTGACATTGGATCTAACAATCTTTCAGGTATTCAGAGGTACAGTAGCAGACGCTGTGGACTTCGATCCCAGCGCTGATGCAGAGACCCTGTACAATGCTATGAAAGGAATAGGTGAGTATTTCACAACTACATGAATTTTGGTCACAGAGACATACAAAACCTACCACAACAGTCATTTTTTGTGTTCTGCAGGTAGTGATAAAGAAGCCATATTGGACTTGGTCACCTCACGAAGCAATGCACAACGACAGGAAATCATTGCAGCATACAAACGCAGCTTTGGAAAGGTTACCATTTCATTTCTTATTTTTGTTTTAAAAAATAGAAAAGTCTTTTCCAGAAATAGTTTAAATATTGTGTCTTAAGTAATTTATCACTCATAATGATGTGATTCTGATTTATTATGTTAATGTTGCTTCAACAGGATCTGATTGATGATTTAAAGTATGAACTGACAGGTAAATTTGAGCGTCTCATCGTCAGTCTGATGAGAACTCCCGCCTACCACGATGCCAAAGAAATCAACGATGCAGTGAAAGTAAGGCTTCAGTCTTTAACATATTTTGTTCAGACCTCATGCAGCTAAAGAGACTTCATATTTAACTCTTTGTTTGAAGGGAGTTGGAACAAACGAGAAATGCCTTATTGAAATCCTGGCATCTAGAAACAATAGACAGACTTATGAGATGGTTGCTGCATATAAGGACGGTAAGAAGCATTAAACAAAATGCAATTATGAATCAATATTTATAATATAAAGAAAAGTTAGCTTAGCATTTTAAATTAATATTTGTGTCTCCAGCGTATGGCAGAGACATGGAGGAGGATATAATCCAGGACACTTCAGGTCACTTCAAGAAGATGCTGATTGTTTTACTTCAGGTGAGTTTATTGAGGATTTGGGCTGGTCACTAGACAGGTATCCACTCTACCGTGAAATTGTATCCACATTACCTTCAACCATTAAATGACCTTCATTTTGCTTTGCTTGATGGTTCTAGGGGACCAGAGATGAGTCAGGAGTGGTGGATGCTGACTTGGTGCAGCAGGATGCAGAAGTGAGAATGTGAACATTTTACCGTTGGTAGAGAAGCGTAGCAAGCTTTGTCTTACTGACCTGGATTTAAGAAGGGATTACAATTTTGATGTTGTTTTTTTTTTTTTGCTTTGTATGTTTTATTTTCTCTGCTTAAGTAATAGTTTAAAATAACAATAAGTAATGCAGTCCATTGTTGAAACAACAGAAGCATTTGGAGAAGGCTGAAGATCTACAGCCGTGCCAGTAGCTGCAGTTAGACATAAGGGTAGTTTGAGTTAATGGATAACTGAGTACTAACAGAAACGAATTGACACTAAACTTAAAGATTTCTTATAATTATCCTTTATTAAACCAGGAGAAAACCTCATTGAGATTAAAAATAGCCTTTTCAATAGTGCCCTGGCCAAGACAGCAGACAGTAGCAAACAGTTTCAGATGTACAAAACACATTCATACACAAATATCATAATACAAAATATATAGTCCATATGCATCAAAGTCTATAACAATATAAGCAGCAACTACTTCCCAGAATCAACCATATCAGTGAATTAGTCAAAACATCTGCAGCCAGACGTGTTTAGTTCCAGTAATTTCAACTTTCTTTTAAAAGTGTTCAAAGAATTTATTCGCTGAGTTTTAACTCTTCTGGTAAGTGTTGCCAGTGAGAATGAGCAGAAAATTTAAACCCTTTCTTTCAGTTCAGTTCAGTTCTGACCTTTGGGACCGAGAGCAAGTAAATATCCTTGGAACAGAGATATTAAATTAAAGGGCCCTAAAACCGAGCCCTGAGGCATACCTCAAGATGTGCCTCAGGGCACAAGCATCTGCTTAAATACATTGATTTCTACCTGTAAAGTAGCTGCTGAACCAGTTTAATGTCTGATTGGACAGTCCTGACACAGACAGTTTTAGTTTTAGAATTGATTGGTCCAGTATAAGGGCTGCACAGTGCTGCTTATTTTATTGTAAAGTATAGGAAGATGATGGGATTTTAGTTTTAGCAAAATAAAGACTTCATCCTCTGCAGTACATGAATGTTGTGCCACTAAACATGTGGCTGACACTGCTATCACTAAACTGACACTACTATCACTAAAACTAAATAACTGGATATTTAATTTTTGAATTTCATTATGTCATTATGTGCTGACGTATCTGTGCACAGGACCTGTATGCTGCTGGAGAAGAGCAGTGGGGGACAGATGAGGCCAAATTCATCATGATCCTGGGAAACCGTAGTGTGACACACCTCCGCATGGGTGAGAACAGCTCTCAGGGAAATTATCACAACAGTGAGAATTTCACCTCAGGCTTCCAACTGAGTTGGAAGCCTGCTCTCGTTCATGGTATTTTCCGAAAGTGGGAGAATCTGTGTCCATAAATGCAAATTTCAAATTTCTTGGTAGTTTTTTTCTCTGTATTCCAGTATTTATTGGAATAAGTAAGTAAGTAAAAAGTATAACATTAAATTCCATGTACAACCTATTATAGTTTGTGAATACATACTACTCTTGATGGACTTAGTGGGATATGAAATAGGGGTAATAATGTGTGTGTGTGTGTGTGTGTGTGTGTGTGTGTGTGTGTGTGTGTGTGTGTGTGTGTGTGTGTGTGTGTGTGTGTGTGTGTTTGTGTGTGTGCGATAAAATTAGAATTAGTAAACAACATTAACCGATGTTGCAGCATTCTTTATCTAAACGCATTCTTGCTTTAAAAGAAATACATCATCATTATCACTTTCCAGCATGTAATCATAATGTGTATTTGGTAAAGGCGTGACTCAGATCTGGCACCATCATTAAGGGGCTCCATGAAAAGTTAGACACCGCTGTCATTATCAGAATTCATCCTATCAGGGCCTTGAATCTCTAGTGCAAATTTAAAGGCAAGAGGTGAAAAAGTTAAAACTTTAACTTGAATGAACTTTGATTTCCTGTACCACAAACAGCACATTAGATATAATGTGACATTAATAACACTGATCTGTGAATTCTTCTATTGTCTTCAGTTTTTGATGCGTACGAGAAGATTGCAGAGCTGTCCATTGAGGACAGCATAAAGAACGAGCTGTCTGGGGACTTTGAGAGGCTGATGCTTGCAGTTGGTAAGAAACACTGAATGTAGACTCGTCCTTTTAGGATGATATGTCACTTCAGGCTGTCTCAGGACTTTCTCCTTGATTTTTCACATAGTCCAGTGCATAAGGAGTGTTCCCATGTTCTTTGCCAAGCATCTTTACAAGTCAATGAAGGTAAAAATAACATTTCATTGTGGGTCTAAACTGTCTGTGTATACTGCTGTTATTTAGCAGCAATCATCATGACTTGTTTAGTTATTACTGGCAGATTGTAGCTTAACTTTTTAATGTAGAATTTAACTTTGAATGGAAATACTTATAGTTCCCTTTGTATTCCTCTGTTATTTCCAGGGTCTGGGGACAGCTGACAACACGCTCATCAGGATCATGATTTCTCGCTCTGAAATAGACATGTTGGACATTCGAGAGTGTTTCCGTTTAAAATACGAGAAGTCGCTTTACAACATGATTAAGGTTAGCGACACGTTAATAAGATTTCAATGACTCACTTATAAATAAACAGTATCATGACTGTACATCTGATGATGCACTTGTTTAAATCAGGATGACACATCGGGGGATTACAAGAGGACTCTGCTTAACCTGTGTGGAGGAGATGATGAGTAAGTTACAGTTTAGTGTCTGGCAATGACATCAACCAGATGGGGGCGATAGGGCTCCACTTTATAGCATTTATTCTGTCTGTGAGGAACAAAGCTCCCAAAAATGTTTCAGCATTTACAAGGAGAGACATGCAGGAGTAGTAGATATATCTGGGGAGAAATTTAAAGATTGAAAACAAGCAGTTGATTGAATGTCTGGGTGTTGCTGAGTGTGTTGTCCTGTGTTGAACTGATCATTACAGTTTAGCTGGAGAGTTCTTCCCTGAAGCGGCTCAGATAGCCTACAAGATGTGGGAATTAAGTGCCATGACCAAAGTCCAGGTTTGGCCTCCATCTGCTCCCACTTTTGATGTGCCTGCATGTTTAGCTTAGCAGTGGAACGCATTCTGATTATCTGCTGCCCTGCAGTGACCTGTTTCTTAATGACATGGCTGTGTCTGCAGAATGAAGGCCTTGTGCTGATGTGATAAGAATGCTGTTCATTCATATACAAGTATTGTACTTGTTATACTGTGTTCTCCAAATTACTGCGTGTCCCAGGAGTGAATGTCAGAATGTCTCACATTTTGATCAACAATAGCTTGTCTCACTAACACACCATAAAAAAGTCTTTCAGCCTACACCTTTTCACTGTTGGTTATGTCGTGGCCTCTAGCCTCAAGAGTGCACACCCCCTCTAAAATGTCAGAAGATTATTTTCACATCTTTGTGAGCTGTTTTCGGAATCAGACAAATGCCTCTCCTTTACTCTGTTTTAGATTTCTGCATGTTCACAGCTTTAAGCATTAACATCTAAAGCCTCATTTATAAAACATGCTTTTGATCTTTAAGTTTCACTGAAGTCTGGACTAGATCTAAATTATGTGTCTGGTTTTGTATACAAATGTTGGAGTTTTGGGGACTATGGAAGCTTTGCTTGAAGAATGTGATATAAATGATCAATGAAGATGTGAGGAATTATTTGCTAGAATAGAAAAAACATCTTGTCTTAATCCCTCTTGGTGGAATTTTTTTAAAGAACATTTTTTATATTCTTTCTAATTTTGCCTTCATGACCCACTTTGTTCTTTGCAGCACTTACCCACTGCATTTCCACGTTTTAGCGTCAGCCCACTAGTTAATTCACCAAATAATGCATGTTGCCTGGTTTTAGTATCCTAACCGTCACTACGGCGTTCTCCTTTGGTCAATTGCTTTTTCTTGTAAGATTTTTTTTATAAATGAGGCCCCATTAATTGCTATGCTATATCATTTTAATTTGAAATTTAATTCAGACTTTCAGTTTAATTATAGTTTGTCCTCTCCTCATATAAACATGTCCTCTGTTCATATAAACCTTTTAAATCTAACAACTTCTTTATATAAACTCTACCACCTCAGCTAAGGCCAACAGTCCGTCCTGCAGCCAACTTTGATCCTGCTGCTGATGCACAAGCTCTGAGGAAAGCCATGAAGGGATTCGGTAAGCTAATGGACATTTATGCCGATCCAATCATACAAAATAACCTTCACAATTCACAAACAACGTTAACATCTGTTATCACCTACAGGAACAGATGAAGATGCAATCATAGACATTATTGCACAGAGAAGCAACGCTCAGAGGCAAGAGATCAGACAGACCTTCAAATCCCTCCTGGGAAGGGTGAGAGAAGTTTATGATATCTACTGATGGCAAATTTGTGTCAACCACTGGATATGCTGAACTCAATGTCTCCTGGGGTTCCTGTCGGGAATGTATGATCCCTTATTGTATTAAATATGTCCTCAGGATCTGATGAAGGACCTTAAATCTGAATTGTCAAAAAACTTAGAGAGACTGATCATTGGACTCATGTTAACCCCTGCAGAGTTTGATGCCAAGATGATGAGGAAGGCAATGGAGGTACAGTTGATTGATATCACTTGATGAATAAATCAATAAGATGAATGGAAAAGTAAAATGGAGGCAAAAAATTTAAAATAAGACAGATTTTGACAGAAAAGCAATATGAGGAAAAATGCTTCAAGCTTCAATGGTTTTTATCCTGTCTTGGATTTGGATGTTTCTGGTCCTGCATCCTAACAGGGTGCTGGGACGGACGAACATGCTCTGATTGAGACCCTGGTCACCAGGAACAATGAACAAATGCATGCCATGGCTGCTGCCTATCAGACTGGTGAGTTTGATCCCAGAAACTGTTTTAAAATACGTCTGTAAAAGTTCTACATGTAATTCCATGTGCTCACTCTTTACAGCCTATAAGAAGTCTCTGGAGGAAGCCATTCAGTCAGACACATCAGGCCACTTTTGCCGTATCCTTGTTTCTCTTGTTCAGGTAATATTACTCATCGTGAGAACCAAGACTGGGTTGAATTTCCACTCCCACTCACTGGGGGCATTGTCTCTGAGAACCAAAAATATTTATCTAATCAGCTGCCCTGTTTTCTATCTAAGCTACTAAAGAACAAAGAAAACCCACAAGAGACAGTAAAACGTTTCTGCTGAACTACTGATAGTTTCATCATTGGTCATTTCAATGCTTGCTCTTCTTAGGGTGGAAGAGAGGAGGGACCTGCAGATGAGGAGAGAGCTAATGCAGATGCTCAGGTCATTTGGGTTTGGGTTTATGTAGTGGGTAGTGTAACTTTAGCATACTGCACTGGTTTGCTTTCTGAGAATATGAAAAGTAGGAATGGTTAATTGTTCCTTCCTCCTCAACTATCAGGAACTTGCAAATGCATGCAATGCAGACTCTGATGACATGGAAATGAAGTTCATGAGTATTCTGTGCACTAGAAGCTTCCCACATCTGAGGAAAGGTAAAGATAGATTCCAGTGATCCCAACTGTGATCCAACAGTGATCCCAACTGATTCACTTAGAGCTGATCATGCTTCCTGCTATTACAGTGTTCCAGGAGTTTGTCAGATACACCAACAAGGACATTGAACAGATTATTAAGAAGCACATGTCCGGAGATGTGAAAAATGCCTTTTATGCAATAGGTAACAACTATCTAATGTTAAGTATCAAACTTTTTTACGTCTATTCTTTGACTCCTAAACACTTCCTTGTTCTTCCTTTGTTTTGCAGTTCGAAGTGTGAAGAACCAGCCCTCTTATTTTGCAGAACGCTTGTACAAAGCCATGAAGGTAATTATTCACAGTGGCTTAGATGCATTCATGTTGTTGCATAATTCGAGGTGCAGATATGCAGCACGAAAACTGGGCCTTGGATGTCATATGCAGTTTGTGATAAGGTTGCATTTGTTGATGCATGTAATCTATTAAGTGTGTTTTTCTGTCCCAGCTCTTATAACTGAGTCCGAATAAACAAAAGATCTCCTGATTTTCTCTGCAGGGCCTCGGTACAGACGACAGGGCGCTGATCCGCATCATGGTGTCACGGTCTGAAATTGACCTTTTCAACATTCGTAAAGAATTCAAGGAGACACACGATGTGTCCCTCCATGAATTCATCCAGGTAGAAACCATGATTGTAAGTCAGAGTCCTTGTCTACTAACACTTGGGTGGTGTGCTGTGTTCTCATCTCATCCCGACATCATTGTGGACTTTTTTAATCTCATGACCTTGTCCACGTCAACCTTCTTCTGCTGCTGTGGTAGGGGACGTAGTCAACAGCTTCGTGTGGTGGCCTGGGTCTTTGGCTATAGGCAGCTGTTTAGGAATTTCCCTTGCATGCTTATTAACTTCCTCTCTCTGTTTGCTGTTATTGGCTGACAGCAGCAAAGACAGGAAGTCTTCTGTGACACCGATATAGACAAGCAAGTAGCTTGCCCTGGTTTGACTCTTCCACAGATATTATCAGATTCTGTCATAGGAAGGATAGGGGTACGTTGTTAATTTGTCTAGCTTGTATTTGGTTGAGATAACTGACATAAGTTGTAATTTTCCATTGAAAAACGGTTTTTGACTCAATCTACAGTAATTGTCAAATGTCAGGTTTCTATCAGTATTTATCGCATTTCATTTGAACTAATTTACAAAAACAAATTGTGTCACTGTCATTAAAAAGCAAACAGGTGTATTAATAATGTTTGACAGTGTGGGTAATATCTTTACTGACCTTGTGCTAATTTACATGACAAGATCCTTACAAAGACCTATTTCTGTACAGTAAAATCAAGCCACCTGCTCCAACTGTAGAGATGCTGTCATGTGGTTCTTCTTAAAAATGAACTGAACCACATTGACCTTTTCTTCTGAGCTTTTTTGTGTTTTTAATGTTTTTCTCTAACATAAATGTTCATAATACCCTAAAGGAGAAATATTCCTGAAGGGTACAGATCTATTTTAGTGAAGGAAACAGAAACTGGGAAAGTAAATGGCAATTCAACTTTAAACTCCATTTATTCATTAGCATCAACATAAAAGGGTAAACAGAGTTTTGCCAAGCAGTAAAACAAAAAAAAAAAATCAGTAGAAATACACAAAGAGAAGAATAATTTCCTTTAACTGTGACTCCTTCTGTGTGTTTTCAATCCTTGTTCAGGGTGATACCTCAGGAGACTACCGTAAAACACTTCTGGTGCTCTGTGGAGGGGAAGATTGAACTGTCATGTCTGTGGTTCTCCCGTCAACATTCAAAAGAAAGTCTATGAGAACTGTGGTGATTATCATCCATAGCTGTTGTCACTATCCTTACACTGCTGCCTCTGCTCAGATAGAACCGGTGACCCACACCTCCCAGCCATTTGTTACCTGTCCTTCAGGATCATATCGGTCATTTTTTCTTTTTTACAGAGTCATATGTAACAAAACGACACTCACTAGTGAAGAAAAGTGTTCAGGTGGTTGTAAACACAAAGGTGGCATAGTGCCTTCAAATTGCAGGCCTACCAGTATTCCTGCAACTTTAAAGTGTCATATATACTGTATATGAATAAAATTATTATAAACACAAATAAGTTGTCTTTAATCTTTCTCCTGTCATACGTGCAGAAATATCAGTTTAAAAATGAACCCCAAGTTGTCTCTTGTTCTGGGTTGGGTGGCCTGGTTTGTATTTAGCCAAGATGTTGGATTATATAAACACACACACACTAATACAGACACACACGCACACACACACACACAACATACACACACACAGTGCAGCTGTTGTTAGGCAATCTATGTTAATGTAGTAAAGAAGTAAAAAGCTGTGTATGTGGTGAGGAAATCCCTTGCAGTAAGCCAAAATCCAGGCGACAAATAAAATCTACTGCAGCCAGTCACACTTCTGCTTAATAGACTAGACCAGAAATCGCCCCATTTGATAATAACTGAAAGATCAAGACACTGCTGTAGTGAAACACCGTTAATACGCACCAGTTGCCAAAATAGACAATGCTCTTGAATTCCCCCTTTGATAGCTGGGGAAGTTTACGCAGTGTTGTACCGTGTGTTGCTCAGAACGACTGATACAATTTAAATTAGATTAAGGTTTACATATTTCAAAATTATCACGTCCTCCCAGAGACACAGTCGTTCACTTTGCCTTGACTTTGTTATTTAGAGCCGTGATTATGTTGGCATTGTGATATCAAGAAGTTCCGTGCTGAACTGTCCGTAATACAGACTACTGTATATAGACTAAAGTCTACGTCTGGTGCCATTCTTGCTGTGTTGTGTGTCATATTTTTGACCTCATCTATACATTCTGTTTCATTAATGCTCATTCATGAATGCAGTGCAATGTGTTTGCTGCAGACTACTGTACAGTGATGAAACAAACTCATTCGGCATTTTTGTTGCTCAGTAAAGACTGGCCACACAGCTGGACACACACCAGGTTCTGTTCAAGATGAACAGAAGAGCAGAGGGTTATGGGAATTCCCCAAGTTTCACAGTGAAACTGCTTTTGCCTGTATTCACCAGAGTCCTTTAAAGGTGCGACTGTCAAAATTCATCTAGGAATCTGGGTTGCATGTTTTGGTTGTGTTTGCTTCTCCATATTTCTCTGTTTCTACACTGGGAAGAAACTTGCTTCCTGCCCCTAGTCAGCTGGGATAGGCTGCACCTCCCTACCGACGCAACTGGAAAAGGAGCAACAGAAAATGGATGGAAGAAGGCAAAGTTATTTACTCAATAATTTATGTAAGGATTAAGTCCATAATCAGGCAGATTGAGCATGACACAAGGAATAATCAATTACATTTATTCCATTACCACTATGGGAAAGGGGTCATTATTGTAATTTTAATGAATCTGGGCATCTATGGATGTCCAATCAATTTCAGTTTATTTGTTTTACATCATCATCCATTCTTAAAACATTTTCCCATCGTTTTTGAATTCCTGCTGTGTATGACCATCTGTTTAAATGTGCATAGAAGAAGAAACACATGAGTGGTGCACAAATCATCTTACCCTTTAGAAATTGGACAGAGGATTAGGAGGATGAAGGTCTTCTCCAGCAGGTAAACAGATTTGTCAGTTGTTCTCCCAGTATGCAGAATGCTGCTCAATCTTTCTTGCTCCTTCTCTATATAAGCAGCTGTTCACAACCTGGGATTTAGAAAAGGTGTGGTGGGTGTGCAGCAAACAATGGTGAAACCAGTTTCATGCCCAGCTTTAGTATTATTATCACACCCTCTCATAATGGTCAGTATAGGAAGTCAGTCGAGAAGAAACGCAACAAAGGAAATTAAGACTTTTTTTGTCATTTGTTTTTGTTATAAGGGGATTTTATGAAGCATTCATGTTTTTTGAGCATCCTATCTATTTTCAGATAAAGGCCATCTTTCAGATAAGGCCATCTGTGGCTCTGGAGGTAAGACCATTGCCCAATCATCAAAAGGTCAATGGTTTGAGCTCCAGTTCCCCCAGTCTATATGCTAATGTATCCTGGAATAAGAGATTTAACTGCAAGGATCTTCTTGTTTTAATTACATGTAGCCATGAAGTTATACTGTATGTATGACCATCTTTTCTTATACTGTAAACCAATAAAGGTGAATAAAAAACCATTTGTGGATCTCTAAAATAAGCACTGCTGTATATTCAATTGTACAGCAGTGCTGTAGAATTACTGCAAACATTTTTTTTTGCTCTAGTTGTGGACCTTGATTCGATATTTGCTCTTGAGCCTTAGCAGGGCTGCCACAAAGATGTTTTCTCATAAACCAGTCAGGACACAAATATTCCTCGTGCATGACAATGGTAACTTTGTGCTATTGTTGAGTCTGTGAATGCATAAAATAAGACCTTATTTATCTATTTAAAATAATTACAACTCACAAATAATATACTTGACAAGCTGGTAAGGCCAAGGGTGTAATTCCTTAAGAGTAACTCTTAAACACACCCTGATTGCGGTGTAACCTTTACCTGCTGTGGAAAATAGGGGCTAGACAGTCAAACCTAAAGTAGTAAGCATATAGTAAGTGTTCGTTAAAAATGTACCAACAATAAAGGAACAAAATCAGTCAACCTTTAATTGTATAGCGCTTAATCACATCAGCAGACATTTCAAAGCAATTTAACAGCTCCGTTTTGATGGCAGTGCTATGGCTTTTTCCCCATTCTATTATGGTATGGTGAGACCACACATAAATATATATTCCAATCTACTAGATCCAGATTAGGATCATTTTATGATCATGATTTTTATCTAACTGCACATGGGTGGTGCAAGATCAAGAGTCTCTTAAGATTTATTTTGATTTTGATTGGCCTGTTGTGATGTGGGGTCTCTCAGTGAAAATTCTCAATATGCCAAAGAAAAATGAGGCTATCATTAAAAAACTTGAACTGTTGTTTGACTGTGTCAACTTTTAAACTCTGTCATCATGATTTTAGGTGCAAATAAACTCACTTGTGCACAATATGATCCAATATAGCAAATTTAACTGCCAGAGTAAGCTGTAGAATTATACAGGCACTTTGGTAGAACACATGACAATGATAACTTGATTTATCTCTTTTCTTACTCTAGGTCATGCCTGCCTATTGTACTTAGAGCCTCACTGAGGTATCCATGAATTAAATGATAAAAATTGAAGTTCAATATGTCCTGCCAGATTCCTGAATAGCCTTGCATGCAAAGCTTTCTATAACAAGCTGAGTTGCACCACTTCACCAAAGAATGGCCCTTGTTACTCCCTGCGGAAAGAATTTGACCACAGATCATCTCTTTGGCAATTCCCACAAGATGTCAGTGTTGCTTTCAATTCTCCTTTTTAAAAAAAAATAATTTTTTTTTTAATGTAGGTCAGATATCAAGTTCTGACCATTTGTTTTAGTATTCATAGTACAGTACTTAAGGTGGTGTAATACTCCTAAAAAAACCTTTTTCAATTGTGGTATTATTGAAAAAATATTATCTCAATCACAGCTGAAACAATATGTTGATCAGTCAGTTAGTCTAATTAATCAAGTCTGATGACTAAATTTCTGTGCTACATTCAGATTCCAGTTGAGATTGTCCCTCTATTGAATAAAGTCCACTAGTTCTGCAAAACAAGTCCAGCTGACTTTATTCAACATAGAGATCTGTCATTTTCTATTATCGTCTGCCTCTTGAACTTCCCTTGGAATTGATCTGTCCATCCATCCATCCATCCATGCGACCAAGGTGCGGTAGCTTAGTGCTTGAATGGTGCTGCCTACACTCTATATATTTTATCAAGCTGACCTATGGAGAACCTGCAGTGCTTGGACTGAAGAGATGCTGTGCCCCTCCCCGCTCCCACCCCGTACACACACACACGCACGCACGCACGCACGCACGCACACACACACACACACACACACACACACACACACACACACACACACAAACTTACTGGCAAGTAAACTTGAAGGGCTTCAACTCAAGGTGAATGGACATGGCAGAACAGTCCATGTGGTCTACACAGTGATCCATGAAGACCTCTGGTGAACAGTGTGAACTCAAGATTGCAGCTACACTTACACCGGATATTAATATTAACAACAGCTTTTCAGTACAACTTGAGAGACAGGAACATAAGAGAAAATGTGGTGTATGTGATGCAATTACAGAAACCCCCACCAATCCCTTTTCTAAAATTATCAATGAAGAAACAGTCAAACGGGTTCGTCTCTGAAAACCTCGCATGAGCTTCTAGACTTCCTAAGAAACTTGATACGATTTAAATACAAATAAAGCAAACGCCCTTCGGTTCGGAAAAAAAGTGTGATTGCTTTTTAAAAGCAACATCAGTTTTACTCACTATGCTATCACAAGAGCACGTTTAGAATCACATGAGCTATTTTGATTACATTATTTATTTATTTTCCCGACGCAAAATGTGGAGCGACGCTGTTTACATTACAGACAGATGCTGCTCATGGTGCTCAGCTGACAGAGAAAGGAGTTCTGATTGGTCCGCAGACCTGTCAATCATCGCTGTTTACATCAAACGGTCGAGGTGGAATTTCCCAGGCTACAGAACGCGATGTGACGAATTCTACTATGCCGAAGACATATCCCGCCCTGCTCTGCCTCGGATAGGCTTGGCGGCAACGTCGTCTCTGAAGTTCCTACACTGAGGAGCGGCGTGAAGGCATCGTCGTCATATTAGACCAATCAGATGCCGAATAGGGCGGGCGTCTGCATCGCCATAGTAGTAGTGTTGGTCTTCCAGTAGACCACTTCCGCAATCGATGTCTGGGCAGATAGACAAGAGGCCACTGGCTGTTGAAAGGTATCCAGACAAAAGACACCGTTTTTCTTTAATTTGCCGTTTAACCCAGCTTTTCGACCGGCTTACTGCATCGATAAATGAATCTTTAGAGTGTAAGCAAGATGAACTGGCGGCGTCTTCTTCCGTATTGTCATTAGACTGTATTAGCCAGCCGACAGCCATCGAGAATGTTGCTAGCAATTTGCATGACAACAGCGAAAACTAATATTAGCCTTCTTCAGCCAATCAAGGTAGCTATCATTAGCTAGATTGTGATGCATTTGATTCTCGTCTACTGGGTTAATGTTTGTCAGCAAGATTCACGTAGCAGTTAGTATTTTTTCCTCTGCCTGTGTTCTTTTTCCCTCCGATGTGAACATTGTAGCTGTCATATTTAGCCACCACAAATCTTCAGCAGATTTGCACCCTACGTTTGCATCTGTTAGAGTGGTATTATAGTGGGATTGTAGATGATTTTGTTGTCATTTGGTGTAGATTTTCTAAAATGGCTTAGCTGATCGTTTAAACCTGTCCTTTCAGGCACTGAACAGAGAAGGGACAAAAATGTTTTCTGGACAGTTGACTTACAGGTTGTCGTGTAGTTACTATATAAGTTGTTCAAGACTTCGGTGTCGACTTATTATTATTTTTGTACACTATATCAATACTTTCAAATTGCATTTTTTACCAGCAATGTGTATTTTGGCATCGTTAATTTAATTCAAAATATTACAAATGTTGTTTGGCTGCTTCTGCTACTGTCATGCCTGGAGGACCGTGTAGAAACAGTGGACTAATTTTATGTAAAGACTAGCTGTGCCACTTAGATTACAGTTTCTACAGTTTCTTTCTGAGTTTGTAATGAGATAGAAAGTAAAAAGTTTGATTTCTTTTCAAAGTTCAGGGGACCATGTTTAGGAAGTGAGCCAAAGCAATGGAAGGGAAAGGACCATACCGCATCTATGATCCAGGTGGGAGTGAGGTCAAGACCAGGGAAGAGACAGGAGGAGGAAGCAGCTATCGACAGCTGCTAGAGGAGAACAGCATACTGCGAGAGCGGATGAAGGGACTAAAGAGCTTAGGTAGGTTCCTAATGACAGAATGGCTATTTTTCATGTGAATGGAGCTATCATGACACTTGCTTTTTGGTGTCACACATTTTTCTTCTTGTCTCCTGATACCTGAGAATTAAATGTATTTTTTTTAAATTATTATTGTTACTACCTTTAGCATCCTCTGTGTAGCTGCACTAAATGGATTACTAATATTAATGCACCCATAAACACATTGTGTGTCTTTTATAATGGATATATTTAGTTTAGTTAAACTAATTCTGGAAATGAGTTATAATGCAACAATTGTGGTGGAATGTAGTATTACCTGATTATCGGAAGTTTTTTTTAAAGTTGTAAACCTTAAGTGTCAAATCTGAAAAGCATGATTGCTCATTTTGTGACTCACTACCAACTGCTTGTACAAAAATTCTCAATGAAATCTTTTCAGTCTATTCAATTATTGTAAATGCTGAACATATTGACCCTTATAAGTATTTAAGAGATTAAAATATGTCTCTGAAATGTGCAGGTGATTTATTGGAAGAGTCCCAGTCTGAGGCATCAAGGCTTCGACAACGAGTGGAGGAACTCGTGAGAGACAATGAGGCCCTCAAGTCTTCCAGCTTTGCAACAAGTCTGTGTATGGGAGGACACATTCAGAATGAAACACAAAGTAGGTCTCATGGAATTTATGGTAATCATGAGTTAAATTTATTGGAGATATTAATTTTAATTGTTTGTGTGGACAGTTTGTTGACTATATGTTTCATTATCGTAGGTAAGCCCTGTTTACATCCTACTGCAGAGCGGGAGGAGGAACAAACAAGCTGTTTAGGGAAGACCCTTCAGCCAGAGAAGCCCAGTGTAAGTAACCTGTACAGGCATCACAAGGGTTTTGAATATTATTGGCTATTTGACGGTGGCCACTTCGAAGACTAATTTAGCTTTAGTTTGATGTAATGGAAGGACACATACAGCATATACTACAGTGCTACTTACTTTATGGTCTTTATAGGAGGCCTCACCAGAGTTTCAGGTCATGAATATGGATGAGAAGACAACAGATGCCTTGACTGTACGTACCTGATGTTTTGTATCACAAACTTAGAAGAGTAATTACTATGATAAACAAAGTAACTCCCAGAAGGATTATTTTGTTTAATTTATTTTTGTTAATTTTGACATTAAGTTTTCACAGCTATTTCCTCAATATTAGGAGCACATCCTCGGTGTGGTGACTCGCCAAAATACTCAACACTGGTCTCTCCGGCCTGAGTCAGCCTGGGGAAAGTCCAGGATTGTTACTTACTTGAATTGCAAAGATGACTCATTCACACATTACATCCTAGGGGACGTGTTAATAGGACACTGTACCAGAATATCTCAGGCACAAATGTTAAAACTAATGCCATTGAGTCAATACCAGTCAGTCAAAATTATAAACAAGCTTATCACATAATGGAAAATTTTATGGACTAACTTGGGACAGTTTCCTTACGTGAACTGAATTTAAAATCTTGCCACAGCAACTGTTTTGGTATGGACTAGTTCCAACAGGAAAAACTAGTTGAACTTTCCTGACGACTCAGTTTATGTTCATCATTAACTGAGTAGCACAATGACTATTACAGGATGATTAAATTTCATTCTTGTGCTTGCTTAAGTACTTGTGTAATTGTTAGCTCATAAGCGATGTCAGATTGAGAGGTATAACTGGTTTCTTCACCTGTGTGTGCTTCTCCAGGCCGGATCAGCGGCAGGAGCAATCCCCCTCCTTCCCCAGGAGAACATTGAGCTGGCCAGTCAGCTGAAGAGGCTAGAGAGCTCCTTCAGTATATTTGCAGAGGAATCCAACCCCAACCAGCTGTTGGCTCACCTTGGTCGAATGGCTGTGGAGTTTCACCATCTTTCCTCTAAGGTTCAAAAGAATGAACAGAGGACCTCCCTTCTACAGGTATGCGACACAATGACTGAATGAAAGAAAAGTGAAAAATAAAATAAAATCAGAGCAACCGCGACACTTTTTAAAATTTGTATAATTGTTTTTGCAGTTTAGAAAATATCAAGCTATTTCCCAACAATGCTGGAGAGAACCTAAGAGGTTTTTCTTAATTATGATTATGCAATTGATGTAAATGTTTAAACAGAATAATTTGTCATGAAAAGTTTTATTATCTTTTCTCTACAGGAGGCCTATTTATTGAGGTTTTTGTCAGTTTCTGTGGTCTTTTTTCCCGTGTCTTCGTTTGTTATATTTAAAGACAGACTCAAATTGCTCAATGCAGCAATGACTTGTGTGGGTTGCACTGTTCATGATGGAAAATTTCATTCATATTTCACCCTGCTTATAGGAATGTTGAACACTCTTGTCTTCGGCCTTCATGGCTGTGCCTTTCCTTTCCTCACCACCTGTAATTTGGTTTGTTTGTAAAATTTCTGATAAAAAATATTTATTTGCTTGCTCTCCCCTATATTTGGCTTCTCCTTAACTTAGTGGGAATGGTCAATGTCCTTACGTCACGGGAGGCATTGAAACTCTGTAGGAGTTTGGAGTCACCTTGGCAGTTGTTTTGGACGATGATTGTGATGTCCAGTCATGCAAATGAGACGTGAGCTTTTCAACTTAGTGACCTAGGTTAAATATCTGGAACCCCCCACCAGCCATTCAGAGCTGAAAGAGCCTTTTAGGTGAGACGGGAAAGGTATTCTAGCTTTTCCTACATATCCAGTTGATTTTTTCAACACAGAGTTATACCATGACCTGGATGACTGAGAATCTTTAACATTAATATGTAATAAGTAGAGAGTGAAAACTAGTCCACCATTATGGCATACTGCAGCAGGCCTTGTAATCCCAGTTTTTTTACTAGTTGGTGACTGAGTTATCCTTAAGACTGAGTTATCCTTAAGTAAGTGGTGGCGGACGTTTCAGAACAGAGGCTGCAAAACTCAAACAATTACTTTCCAGTGAATGAATATTTGGCATATTAAAAAATGTTTTTGTTGTAGTTGGTGTGGCAGGGGTCTCATAAATCTGGAAGCCTACCAGGCCTATATGCTGGGATGGGAAACACTGGTTTGTAATGTAATGATACAGTTAGGGGAGGAAGTTAATGTAGTTTGACAACTCCAATAGTAGTCCTGGTGTTGTACACAGTTGTTCATATGAGCTGGGAACTTTTATGTGCACGACAAATAGAAACAGCTGCTTTTTGGATCAAATGTGCAATTAAGACCATGTTTCAGAAAGAAAGTCATTTTATGCATTAGAAATGTAAAGCATTTCCTGATGAGTTCTCACACAGCTAAATATTTTGATTTTTGTGTATTTTGGTTCATAGACTCTCTGCGAGCAGCTCAGACAGGAAAACAATGAGTTACGAAAGAAAATGGAAGAGGATCATCATATCAGGAATCGGGATTTGGAACAGCTGAGGTAATGATTTTTTTTTTAGTGTGAATTTGGGTGTCTTCTGGATTATTACCATTGTTGTTGTATTATATTTATGTATTTACTATTTTGAGTTATTTTTTTGTTATTATACAGATGATTAGAATGGTCAAAAACTTTAATAACCTATGCTATGTTGGTAAACAATACGAACATATATCTTTTGTATAGAGTTTTTATTTCCCATTTCATTTGAATTTTAAGTGAATGAGCAGCCTGTTCCTGTTTAACAGAATTGTTGACTGTTGACCATGCTTTCGGTTTTGCTGAGAGAATTATTCCACTGCTTTCTGTTGACATCATGGCGTCCAGTGGTATTGTAGGGCCTTCCCAAAGGACAAAATAAAGCTGGACAAAAATGTCAATCATGTGGCTTACAACTTCTGCCAATTTCATTTTCTTGAAAATGACAGACAGGAGAATCAGAAACTGAAGGAGTTGGTCACGGGAGGAGCAACAGTGGCAGGATCATCGGCAGCGGCATCTGACACCGAAGCTCCTGAAGCCAAAGAAGGAGCCGTGAAGGAAGAACTAGTGGCTGTAAGACCGAAGATGGAAGCCAGTACACCCCAGAAGGTAGTTAAAATGATATAGGGATAAACCTGTATCACTTACATACGATTTTGATTTTATTTTAAAATATTTTTCCCCTTTCTGGAATTACTTTGAATTAATGATTTTGGAAGGACTTGACAAAAAACTTCCCCGCTGAAAAGTGCTGATTATGTCGAGTTAGAGTAATGGTTGGAATGCTTGGGATTCAGGAATATTTTTTTGCGCCCCCAGAGTGGAAAAGCTGCAGAGAAAACCCCAACTAAACCTTGTGATGTTGAGGTGTATGAAAAGAAGATCAAGCTTTTGGAGAAGCAGAGAAAGGATGTGAGTCTTTTTTTTTTACTCTTACCGCTCATCCTCTTTTGCCATTGGGGAAAGTCTCTGTGTATTTTGTTTCCTATATGTTTAATGTTTCACTTTCTGACACTGCTCACAGGTACTGGAGGTGAACAAGCAGTGGGACATTCAGTGGAACTCCATGAAGTCACAGTTTGAACAGAAGGTACAGTAATGACTTTATAGCTGTTATAGAGAGTGTAGGAAGACATTTCTACATCTTCAACATTTAATACCGAAGCTCTTCAAGGGACACTCATGTCAGTTGTTTCAAAGCTCAATTTTAACATGTTTTAACATATTTGCTCACATTCAAAAAAAAATTCCCATCAGTTCAAAAGAATCCACAAATTTATTTATTTTTATTTCTAATTTGCTTTATGCACACTTTTCATTACTTTATTCAGAATTAATTTTTCTTGCCAAAATTCTTTATGATCAATTGCAAAACACCCATACAATGTACAAGAATGCTTCTATATATCAGGTCAAGTATTTCATTTCAAATGTCTAGCAAAGACATAAAGCTGATTTCTACATAATAAACCAGTTCTATTTGTATGTGTGGACTTAAAATGGATGTTTTTTAATTTGTTGCCTGTGTTTCAAAACTAATTGTTCAACCGTCTCATCATAATACTCCTGTAGTAACAAAACACAAAAATGGAAGCAAATTTAGTTTGAATGTTTCTAACAAAAGTTAGCTGGGTCCTAAAACAGGTGGATCGTACTGAACACTGTAGAGGCAGTGGGTTACAGCAGTTTGTTAAATTGTGACACCAGTTGTCATATTTGGCAATAAATGTTTTTGTTATTCTTACTTCTACATGTTTTCAAAAGGGTTGAAATCACATATCAAAAGGGATTTTAATGATTAGGAAATATTAGGAACAAACGACTGTCATGTTTGGCTACAACAGCTGAGAGTGAAACGTGTGTGTGTGTGTGTGTGTGTATGTGTGTGTGTGTTTCAATAAGCGCTTCCAGTGGAAAAGGTGCAATCTTGCAATAGTTTGCTATCTGAGAACATATTTACCACAAGCCCTGTTACACTTCAGTAAGAATTTCCCTCACCTCTCTGGTACTCGCTGATTTCCTGCTGTGGTGCTGTCAGAGGCCAGCAAATACACACATATGTACACACTGTCACGCTCAGTTACACACACCCGCACTTCTGCACACATAGTCATTATTAAAGCTGCAGTCACATCGTTGAGATGATGACACTGTGCAACTTTCGGTTTAAACCGCATTTCTCTCGATATATTCTTGTGCGTCACAAGGTTTAATCTTATTTTGAACAAAGACAACTTTGTGCGTTCGTGTGTCCTTGTTGCTGTGTTTGTGATTTGATGACACAAATTTTTTTGTAATACATGCAGGTTTAATCAGACAATTGACATCAATGAAACAGTGTTTTTTCATTCTTATATTGATAAGTATTGAGTCTTACATGGTGCAATAAATGGACTGACATAAACGCCTGATTGTCCCTTAGATCACAGACCTTAGACAACGGCTTGCGGAGTCCCAAAAAACTGTGCTTGAGCTTGAGGCTGAGCGTGAGCAGAGGCAGCGTGACTACGACAAGAAGCTGCTGCTGGCCAAGTCCAAGATTGAAAATGTGCAGGTGAACATAGGAGGAAGCAAAATTTAGACGATATCGGCTCTAACAAAACAATGACGCTGAACCAATGTTTCAGGATACAGTAATCCCTCGTCACTTGCGGTTAATGCGTTTCAGGACCAACCACAAATAATGAAATTCCAAGATTTTGCGACAAACTATTTCATTATTTACGGTAATTTAAATGTTTATGAACCCTCCCCATATTGATATTTATCCATCTTATATCCGTATTACCTTTTCCCACACTCTTGTAGATAGTTTAAAGCGTTTCTGTAATACATGGAAGTGAGCTGCCTTTTGTGAGTCTGGGAACATAGCGCACTTCCGGATGCTGTCAGCAAATAGAATGCGCGTACGATATCACATGACTGACTACGTACTAAAAATTCCTGATGAGGTGAAGTGCGAATGCATGAGGGATTATTGTACTGTCAGAAAGATGTGACTGTATGTTGGCTGTGTACATTTCAGGGTGAGAAGGAATGCCTCAATTCTGAGACCACTGAGCTAAAGCAGAAGATTCGCTACCTGCAGGATCAGCTGCTTCCCCTCAGCAAACAGAGAGAATACCAGGAGAAGGAGATTCAACGCCTCAACAGGGTGAGTGTGGGACAGATGTGAAGAGAGGGAAGAACAGAAGAGACATGAATACTTACACTTTGTCCTGCTTTAGGCTTTAGAGGAAGCCTTAAACCTGCATACGCCTTCATCTTCCCAACAACCACCAGGCCAGGGTAACTTTGCAGAAGCAGCCAACAACCTGAAAAAACAGGAACTGCTCACCCAAATTGCTGTTCTAAAGGAACAGGTCAGATATGGAATGAAATATAGACGTACTGTTTGATTGCAATTATGGATGCGTTTCCTCAACTCCTCTTAATTGTTCTGTTTATCAGGTGAAGATCTTTGAAGAAGACTTCAGGAAAGAGAGGAGTGACAGGGAGCGAATGAATGAGGAGAAAGAGGACTTGAGACGGCAAGTCGAGAGACTTCAGGGTCAGATTACTAATTTGACCAATCAGGTAGGGTATATGTTAACAGGATTTTCTCCTGTGTGATATGGATGATTTTGGCTTGAGTAGCAGATTTAACTCTGTGTGTCTGTAATTCAGCTCCACCAGGCACAGAATGAGTGTCAGAGAGAACGTACAGAGAGATGCAAGCTGGAGAGACTGCAGATGCAGCATCACAAACAGGTACTGGCTCCAGCTCAGGTCTGGGTCGTGAAGCGTTGTTGGCATGTTTGACTCTTGTACCTAATGTTTGTCAGGACAGTCAGATGGTGTGATTGGTGTTTTGGTCATATGCAGAAATTTGCTGTACAAGCCCTCTGGAATGCAATAGGAGTTTGACAAGTCTTGCAGACTAGCGCCCCCTTGTGAGGGAGTTGAGCCCCAACATACTGTAGATATTTACTGGAACAGATTCATAATGACTAAACAGTACTTCAGGACAGTAGCCTCACTCCATCTAGTTGTTTTTTTTGTCAGTGAATTCAAGATTAACAGTTGAGACAATCTTTAGTGGGAGGAGACTGCAGCAGGGCAGAAGGTCAGCGTTGACCCCTGAAATGACTGGGTCTCTTCGCTCACTGAGAGCAGTAGCTGTGCGCTGATTAGGGATCACATGTGTACTTGTGATCCCTCATAGGGGCAGCAGCAGGAAAGACGTACCTCAGACCCCACATCAGGCTCTGTGAACGGCCCGCTGAGCCCTCCCTACTGTGGTCCCTTTGTGCAGGTGGGACCGCAGGGCCTTGAGGGGTGGCCCATACACTTCCCTCCCCGGATGCCCAATGCAGCAGGCGCCGCAGCCGCCGCAGCGCCGCCCCCCGTACGAGACTTCCAGCCCGTCACTCCGGTAAGGGGCTCTAGTGACTCTGGGTCAGTTAGAAGATGAGGCTCCTCTTTCTCTTACTTCTACTTGCTTCATTATTTGAGAGCAACAAGCTGATGTAGTTCAGACTAACTGTGGAACAGCCTCGCCGTGCTTACACTCAGTATGTCGCTAGCATTGTCTCTTTGTGGTATGATGCATGAGTATATTTGAGTGATGTGAGATACAATTAATATGTCTCTTTGGCCAGGGTTTCCCTTGGCAGTCATCATTTCCACAGCCCAGAGGGGCCAGAGCTGTAGGAGAGAGTTCAAGACCACCACCAGAGAATGCAGGTATGGTTGGTCCAGCCGAGGACTGTGTTTGCTGTGAAGGCCACTTTTGGTCAGAAATCTCACAACATTTTGATCTCTGCATTCCACTGTATAACCTCCCATTCGTTTCTTTTGTGGTTCAGTATGGCTCAACAACTGTTTTATGTATTTTAACCCAACTGTATACAAATAACTATACAAATAATATAGCAAATTTTAAAATTATGATTTATTATATCTATGGATGGGTGATTTTTTTTATGTCTAATGATATCAGTAGAGTTCATTTCCAAAGTAAACCTGAAAAAATGTCAGTCTGTTTTTCTTGAAACCTTGCAAACATGCCATGTATGTACTAAGTAGGCCTGCTCCTTTTGGAAATTTATATATATTTTTTGCTTTTTATGCAGATTAAGAAAAGTAATTGACCTTGAGTCTCAGATTACAAAGCATATAGATTGCAAAATAATATATGCAAATCAATATTTGATCTGTTTCATGTAACCATTTACAATTTTGGGATGTATTGAGGAATGTATGAAATTCTGAAGCTCCTTTGTGTATGTAAACACAATGTTTGTCAAAATGTTGCCAGCCTTGTCTCTTCATGATGCAACTCTTGTTTCCTGATTGGAATTGTGTAGCAGTTTGTTTGTGACTCATTCAGTTTTTCCTCCTGTGTGTATCTGTAGATCAGGCCACAGCACCAACAGGAGCAGGAGGAGGATTTGGGAAAAGGGAGAGACAGAACATTGACCCTGGAAAGCACTAAATCATCACAGTACCCACCTAAAGGGGAATGTGGGTAGTAGCATGAAATCAGTTTGTTTTTGATTTGAGGTGTGATTTGATCTATAATTTTCCTACTGAACTGTAGATATCCTCTTGTAATGTTGTTTATACTTGCGTTTTATAAGCCTATTTGTGAAACACTTCGCTCTTCTGAATATATATACATGAAATATTATTTTGTTTTTTAATCAGGAACTGAAGTCATTTGTTTAATGGGTTGGAAAAACCAACACCTTTTTTTCAGAAACTATACCTGTTTAATTTGATGCAACAACCTGACAGTTTGGTTTTGCTACTTGTAGGATTGCAGGAAGCCATTCCCCAATAGGAATGAATACTCATTCCAGCAGTGAATGATTATATAGATCCACTGAATCAGAATTTACAATGTGAATGTTAATTGATTTTTGAAGATTTCTTCAGTATCATCGTTGTTTTAGAAATGTCCCGTGTGTTACTGTTTAAAAGTGGTTGTTGAAATACAAAAATTTGGGGAAATGAATTCCGACAGTATCACACCAAAAACATGATTGTGATTATTGATAATTTATTTATAACCTGTTTTGATGGTTGCATTGCCTATGTGTAAATCATTGTCTTTAGTATTGCTGTTCTTTCTGTTAGCGTAATCCCCAATATTGTATTGTTGCTATTGACATTGTATGTTACACACAACACACAGTACACACAGTCTTTTTTTCCCCATGATGATGGACCTAATCTCATTAAACACAACAATTCCACTTCTAATCAGTTTGATTTGATCACTCATACTGATTTCCATATTAATGCATCTTGTGTTATTATCCAGTTTAGCCCCAACATTACAGCATGAAGAGCCTCAGGAGCAGCGATGACAGACTGACTTCATCCAAATTAATATATACTGAGGGTGATTCAGTGCAACAGTTAACATCTAGCGCTGAGAGTTTAGTTCTGCTCAATCTATAAATCTTCATCAGTGCCTGAAGGCCCTAGATCCAGTGTTTCAATACCATCACTCCTCAGAGGAGGACCTCTGTGTTGACAGTGCTGTGAACTGCTTTAACAAAGTCCAGACATCAGACACAGGATCCACATCGAGAGATAGTCTCTGTTTTGAATGCAAATCTCTCAAAAAACCCAACCACTGTTTAAGTCAACACTCACAAACCCAGAATATAATATACCAGGCAGACAGATGAAGGACTTACAATGCACAGGTGAATCTGGAAAACAATCCCAATGAGATTACAAAGTAGTGGAGTTGCACTTTGATAAGGAATGCTGTAATTACTAGCAGTTGTATTTTCTTGGTTTATAGCCCTTTTCCTTTTTTTTTTGCTGTAGGCAAAAGCACATGTGGGACCTTTTGTATTTGACTGGCTTAATAAATCTATTCTAAATGTCTTCTGTCTTTCACTGTTTATTCACTGAGTTTTCTTTGATTTTTGCATCCAGACATCAGTGGAGACGGGATGTGTTCGTAACAGTACAATTGATCAACATAATTTTTTTACCCAAGTTTGAGCACTAGAAACATCCACAGTTCAAAACCCTGCAAGAATATCACACGCATCATGACCGCCCTCCAGAGTCTGGGTCCTGCCCGGAGTTTCTTTCTCAAGAGTTTTTCCCCGCCACTGACCACACCCCACAGGGTTTATAAGCTAGGACATGATCAACCACCCTCTGAACTGAAGAAGTCTCTTGGATGAGAGACGAAACGTCTTCAAGAACTTTCTTAACGTCCAGTGGATTGACTTATACAGCTTTTGGATAACCATGACCTGGATGACTGAGAACCTACACAGACATATCCCGGTTCCCTTAATGCTAATATTTTATGTTCACATCATGACAACCACAGTATAACAGTTATTCTAAAGAATGATACATCAACATGTTGCTCAGCAGGATTTATTGTTATGAAGTAACACACAGGCTGTAATGAACCAACATGTCCTGAAGTGGGAAGGTGACGTGATGCTTTGGGGTTCCAGGGCAGCCTGAATGCACTGAAGAACTGTCCTGAACCCCAGACTCAAAGGAGACACCACAGAGTAACTGTTTTCAAGCCTCCTCTTCATTAAACAGGTCATCTTCACGGATCAGAAACTGTTGGCATTATTTTCTACATTGGCACATGATTAACAATGAGATCTGCAATACCACAATTAATCAGATTCATTAAAAAGGTCATTTCTTTGGAGCTGGAGGAGGAATCTGAGGATGTCAGTCTGGACCTGAGAGACATTGACAGATGGATGCCACCTCATCACAGCCTTCCCATCTGGCCCCACCAGAAACTTTTCAAAATTCCACTTCACGTCAGTGACCTTCAGTGGTGTCCAGAACAGACCAGAGGGGTCTCCCAGACTTACTCCGACTGGAGGACACGAGTTCTGTAGAAATAGGAAAGGGCTAGATCAGACACAAGTGAACAACCCTCACCTTAAAGATGTGTGACTAAGATAAACTTTGATCTGCAACATGTTTTTGAGGAAACAATTGTAACATTCTCTGAGTTTGTGTACGATCATTAGTAACTCAGTCTATTTAAACAACACAGTAGTCTTCCTGTGTTAACATGCATTATAAATGGAATCACTTGTCACATACCTTGAGGAATGTATAAACCTTCTGCTCATTAGCTCCATTCACGTCACCCTTCTCAAACAGCTGGAAGTTTGGAACATAACCATTTCCTGGTCTAACATACCTGTGATCCAGAAAGAAGACAGTTTATCAGTGATGTGTCCCTGAACACTTTGTGTCTTGGCAGCTTCCATTAATTCACCACAGGTCTTAATAAAAAAAACAGTTGTCTAGATACAAGGCCACAGAATGAACCGGAGGACTCTCTGTATGTATGTATGAGCAGCCACAGACAAGAACTGATTTTGTTGTAACAGGATCCCTCTTCTCATTAAATGAACACATGTTGATTGACTGGATTTACCGGTAATGCAAACATCCAGGCTCTTACATTCCAGAACATTATTATATTTATAGATGTGACTCAAGATCAGGAGATTCTCACGTGTTCAGATCTTCTGTATGATTACCGAAATAATTTTGGAAACTCTAGAGCTTCAAGTACGAAGCACATTGAGACAAAAAACAATTATTTTCACCCTGACTGTTTTGATCCATGGCTTTCATGTTCTAACTGGTTGTCTTCATTAATTTTATTCTTTGAGATATAGCTTCTGAACTGATAATAATATTAATAGTAACAATAATAATTCAATCATTTCTCACTTTAAACCTGGCATAATTTCATGATTTTGTCCTGGTTCCTGTTTCCCAAACTGGTTGGAGGGGAAGCCGAGAACGATGAGCCCCAGAGGTTTCAGCTTCTCCTGTAGTGCATTCAATTCTGATAACAGAAAATCACAAGTTGACCATTAAATGTCTTTAAACTGAGAATCTCTAAGAATGCATCACACACAATAATGCCATTCATATGATTGTTTCTCACCCACAAACTGAATGGTGAGCCCTCAGAATGTGGCTGTATTGACGAAGAGGACAGTCTGACCTCTGTAGTCACTGAAGTTCACAGTGTGGCTCCCATCTAGAGTCTTTGCACTGTATTTATAAATGGTGTCACCTGTGGACGGCTGGCACAGCTGAGGGTAAAGAAACAGTTCAAGCAGGTGACAAACCGTTATTGCAGGGGTACAAAACATGGTAAGCACAAACAATCATTTTAAATTTAAACCAATATGGGATGCATGGTACAGGATAATAAAGGCACCATGAGTATTATTTTAATGGAGACTGACGATAATGAAAACGACAGAGTATAATAACCTCATTTGACACGGCTACAGACAGCAACATCAGGTTCCAGGTTCACTTTATTTACTTTTCTACAGTATCTAGGCTACAGCTAACATATGTCCATCAAAATACGGCTTTTCCTCTTGTTCAAGTAGGTCTGGCACATGTCAAACTCGGACTAATGTCGTGCAGTGGTGACGGTGTCTGCGATTTCACAGAAACATCGATGTCATTGTTCAGTTCTGTTCACAACAGCTGGTGATGTGTCACCTTGTTTCCTATGAGAGTGTTCGACACCTGCAGCATCACACAGCAGCTGTCTTTAAGAGTGACTGCACATTCAGCAACTGTTGTAGCTGAATGGAAAGGAAATCACTTTTCTGTTACACATCCTCACAGGTCAGCTGGTGCAGATCTCAGGGGCCGGCTACATATAAAGAAAAAATTATATTTATGTCCAACCCTTGACATGAATGAGCCTATCGACTCAGTTCCTGAAAAATCCTTTCATGCAGACTAATTCTATACAGACTCAAAAACTACAATTCTATGCTATTCTCAATCTAAAGTAGCCTCAGTCAAAACACAGATGACCAAAAAAACAACTTGCTGTCAGAACACAAAAACCAAAGATGGAGGCTGGTGAACAAACCGATCAGCTGAATGGTGAGGAAGTCAGTCCTGTGCACAGCAGCAGCATGAGAAGAAACTAAAGCATAGCATTCAAACAGCATCTCTAAAAGTGATCAAGAAAAGTGTGTGGAAATCTGTCCAGCATGTAAGGGCAGATGACCGGACATACAGATGGACTGACAAGCGTAACCCAGTATTTATTTACCTTTGGTGTGATCACTCACAGTATTTTCTGGGCTTCCCCCCAAAAAAAATAGGTCAATCAGAATTTCCTTAATCCAATTACTTGACAAAATGTACCTCTGGGTGAAAAGTTAAAAAAATATATCTGAAAAATAATTCCCATGAAATAATATTTGTATTGAACAAGGAGATTAAATGCCGGTAAATTTCAAAACAATGATAACAAACATCTATTTGTTCATTCCTCTTTTCCAGAGCAAACATCAGTTTATTTACCAAACGAGGGCCAAACTATTAATCAAACATCAGCCCAAACATGCACTTTGTGACATTTTATTATTATTATTATTTCATTATAATGATAAAGTAATATTTTATTATTATTTATTATTATTACTACTAATAATCAATCCTTTTATACAATGTCTCACGATGGACGCATTGTCAGGTACAACTTGTAGTTAAATCACACGTCACGTCACTCAGCTGAGACACGTTGCTGAACGTGTTGCACTGACGGCCTGTGAATTCCCGCTTCATCCCAACACCTGACAGGGAAATTGGAGAACAGAGCGAATCTAAACGCTCTCAGATTGTTTTATTTATCCCGTAACGAACGCGTTGTGTGCCGGTCGACCATTACCTGTGTGAGTCCGTTGGAGCAGGCGGGACCGGGCTGCAGCAGACCGAAAAGCAGGAGCGACAGTAGCGGGAACATGTTACCATCCGTCTCCGCCATAGCGACGGCGACCTGTGTCTGCGTGTGACCGCCTCCCCCTCACCACCAGCGGCCTGGGTCGGGCAGCGAGCTCAGCGGGGTGAGGTAACGCCCACTGCTGACGTAACAGAACTCGCAGCGGTGAATATTACAACAGCAATCACAACAACAACACCACCACCAACTACTACTACTACTACTACTACTACTACTACTATTACTACTATTACTACTATTACTTATTCCAGAAATGACAAAAATGTCAGATTTCAGCAAATCACAAGGTTTACTGAACTGAACTGAATGACAAACTCTGCAGAGGGTTCATTTAATGTCACAGGATTTTACCAAGAGGAAACTTAATCATTAAAGAAGAGCGTAGAAACCAGGCATGGGCAAACAATGGCCCGCGGGCCGTGTATGGCCCGTTAGGCTTTATAATCGTACCCGCTTATTTTTTTTAAACTACATAAATACTTTTATGAAATAAACTAAAAGTATTCTTTGCTGTTAGTTAAATGCTAAATCCTTTAATACAATGGTGTTTACATCATTTGCAATAGTAGAAATCAACACTTCATCCATCTGCTCCTCAGCTGGCCCACCTGTTAAATTTTAGAACTCTGTGCAGCCCACCAGTCTTAAAGTTTGCCCACCCTCGGTCTAAACATTGATGAGAACTTTATATTCTTTCTGGATGGCTGGTTTCGGCTAAATCTTTCCAGAATGACCCTGGAATCTTTTTGACTATCTAGTGGGTGGTTTCTGCTATCTGGTCTGAACTGACAATCCAGACCTACATTTTATCACCCAGACCTTGACTGCATAAGGAAAGGGACATTCAGAGTTAAACACATAAGGCAATATGCAGACCTATAAGTTTAAGTGAACTAACTCTATCATACAAATTTAACAGTGAATTAACTTTTAAAGCATTGTTAAAATATAGAGTACAGTAGTATCCTGACATACGAGCAACTCGACATACGAGTTTTTTGAGATATTAGCCATTGCTTCGTCCACATTTTTGTTCGACATACGAGCGAAAATCTGAGGTAACAGTTTTGCTCTGGGACACCACCGCTAGTTGGCGAATGGATACAACATCAGCTGAGACTGCATCCCATTGTTTCCCATGTGTTGAGTTTTGCGTTTCTTTTCATGCTTAGTTTATGTAACTTACATATAAATAATTACTCACAGGAAACATGTCTAGTGGTTGATAAAAATATGTTTTTTTTCATAATTTAGGGGATTTGGGGCTATTTTACAATGGTGGGACAGATTAAAATAATTTTAGTTATTTTAAATGGTGACAATTTGTTTGAGTTAGAAGCACATTGACTTACGAGATCAGTTATGAGCAAGCAAAGAGAAAGGGGTTTCTAGTCCTAAGTGCTTGTATCATGTATGAAACATATGGAGTGCTGTTTTCTAATTTTTTACATCAACATTCATAAATTCCTCCTGTCTGAGATATTCACAAAATATTGCAGGCAAAATAGAAGTCAGCAGAGTGCAATTTGTTATGGGGGGATGGGGGGATCATACCCCCTCTGGTTTTTACATTTCTGCCTCTGCTGAATGAATTTATTCTCCGGGGTGTAGAGGATAAACCAAGCTTTAAGCCACCACACTTAGGTGTTTGACGCGTCCTTTTATGTCTGTTTCCATTAAGTTTCTCAGTTAACTCCACTAACAGTTAACACCAGCAAAACCTTCAGAGTTCAGCATTCAGCAGTCAAAAAACTTCTAATGCTTCGGGGCAGAAATCTAACCCAGCAAACATTGGTTCCTCCTTATACCTGAGCACCAACTATCCCCAGGAGACCCCATACATCATTTAGCTCCTACAGGGGGACAACTCGTCAATAATTTTAAAAACATTATCCATGGTCATTCATTCATTCATTCATTCATTCATTCATTCATTCATTCATCTTCTTACCGCTTCATCCGCTGTAGCCGGTCACGGGGAGCTGGAGCCTATCCCAGCTAACTGAGGGTGTGAGGCCGGGATAACTCTCGGCACGAAACCAGTGCATCACATAGACATAGACAACATGTACACACACTCACACCTATGAACACTTTGAAGCCAGCCAATTAACCCGAAATGCATGTTTTTGGTGGTGGGAGGAAGCCAGAGAACCCGGAGAGGACCCATGCAAACACTGGGAGAACATGCAAACTCCGCACAGAACGGGACTCGAACCTGGAACCGCCTTGTTGTGCAGCGACAGCCATACCCACTGCGCCACCGTGCCTCCCTGTTATCCAGCTGAAGTCTAATTAGATAGTCCACAACGTGTCCACAGAGAAAATTAAATGTATCATGTCTTTTTAGATTGCATTACATATGAACATTTAACTGTTCAGCTCATAGAGCCCACCATTGACATAAAGAAGAATTAGGCCTATATAATAATAATATATAATATATAATATATAATATATATATATATATATATATATATATATATATATATATATATATATATATATATAATGTAATATAATATAATACATATTACATATAATACATATAATACAAGAATTTAGGCTTGCTTAATTTACAGGAACCGCACGCGCGATTAACGAATTCCGCGATAGAACGACAAACTATTTATCTTATTAGTTACGGTAATTTAAACATTTATGAACCCTCCCCATACTGATATTAAACCACCTTCTATCTGTATTACCTTTTCCCACACTCTTATCTACTGTTTAAAGCACCTTTGTGTCTCACGGAAGTCCGAGACTCATGGAACGGAACGCACTTCTGGATGCCTTCAGCCAATAGAAAACACATACGGTATCACCGCAATGAGGTGAAGTCGTGAGCATTGATGCTCGAAAGTGCAAGGGCGCACTGTAATGCAAAAAAAAAAATACATCCTTCTGTTTTTTTTTTTTTTTTGAAAAATTGCACCCTGGAAGGCAGCATTTTTTCTTGGTCAGTACCATAACCGTCTAACACATAAACTTCAGCTCCTTCTCTGCATGGAAATAAAGAAATGCTGTACCGTAGAGTGTTGTGATGAGTGAAGGTGCTGTGAACCTTACCCCAGACCAGCCTAGTTCTGTCAGGAAACATGAAGTGCATTAGTTATTGCTACATATCTAACTGGAATCTGTTTGACATTATGTGGAACTGAATGTTGATGTTAGTTATTTAATGTCAAGTTAAATTGAGTATAAAACAAAAGTAAATGTGTTACAGAGTGTAATATTGTGTGTACAGAAACCTCCAACTAGCTATGAAGGCTCATATCACCAGTCAAAACAGCCAGAAAATGTTTCAAAGAATCACAAAAGAGGTGACATATGCATTTAAATCCAGAGCCAGTAGTCAGAGGTAAATGTTTCAGATTTCACTGGGGAAACCGATTAAAGACTAACACCATATAGGAGCACATAGAGAGCTCTGTTGGCTGTCTGAACACGGAGAGGGATTGTCAGATGTGCTCAGAGACCCCTTTGTAGGCCGCGGAATGAGAGTAGCCAGAAAAGGCTCCTGACAGAGGATAATGTGACATTGAAGCATCAGAGATAACCGTATATATGAAGACAGCTGCAAAGGTGCAGGTGAGCTGTAAAGGGGACATACAGAGACATTCTCTGTATACGATGTCAATTCTATATGAACATACTGATAAAGATGGAATTTTGTGATTTTTGTTGTTGTTGTTTAGCTGAAAACATGAATGACATGGATTTGGATGAAGACAATTAAAGTGAGGCTGGTTAATTCATCGTCTATTGAACCAGTCTCCACGCAGTTATTCTACCCCTGTAGGAGGTATGGTGTGCACATTTTCACCAGAGTTTTTGGACATCTTATGACAACAGTGGCCTTATGGAAAAACAAAAGCATTTAGATTTGACTAAATTTGAAGTTTTATTGCATCCGTTCCTCTCTAGACATTTTTTAGCATAGAGTAGATCCTGCTGTGCAGCCATCAATTAATTATTCTAGCATCCTTGAATTAACTGTAAGTAAATCTTAATGAGTAGGGAAATGTGCATGACCTTGTTCTGACCCATGGTTTAACAGATTCTGGTAAAGAAAGGTCTGGACATCAACATGTTGCTCAGCAAGATTTATTTATTGTTGTGAAGTAACACACAGTAACACACATGAAGTAATGACCAACAGGTCCTGAAGTGGGAAGGTGACGTGATGCTTTGGGGTTCCAGGCAGCCTGAATGCACTGAAGAACTGTCCTGAACCCCAGACTCAAAGGAGACACCACAGAATTTCTGTTTTCAAGCCTCCTCTTCATTAAACAGGTCATCATCATGGATCAGAAACTGTTGGCATTACGTTGTACGTTATCACGTTATCAGTTACTTCATCAGATCTAAACTGCTGAAAGGGTTTCACATTCCTTAGCCTTTAGTTCTTTCTGGTATGCCAGGATGCCATCTCGGACCTCAGAAATTTCAACATGTGGATGCCACCTCCTCACCGGCTTCCCGTCTGGTCCCACCAGGAACTTTTCAAAGTTCCATTTGATATCGTTTATTTTCACCGGCTCCCAGAATATTCTGCCTGAGGGTTTTCCAAAAGTTTCTCCAACTGGAGGGCATGCGTTCTGCATAATAGAATAAACATCTGTAACAACCTACAAATTTTAGATGTTTGAGTATAAGATTATCAATATGTCTTATGAAATCATTGTCAGTCACCTTCTTTGAGTTTGTGTACAATAATTAGTAACTTAGTCTATTTAAACTACACAGCAGTGTTAACATGCATTATAAATGAAATCACTTGTTGCATACCTTGAGGAACGTGAAAACCTTCTGCTCATTAACTCCATTCACGTCACCCTTTTGAAACAGCTGGAAGTTTGGAACAAATCCGTTTCCTGGTCTTACATACCTGTGATCCAGAAAGAAGACAGTTTATCAGTGGACGTGTCTTTGTAGTTTACATTAATTCACTACGGGTCTTAATAAATTCACAGTTGTCTCCAATGGATCCAAGGCCACAGAATGAACCTGAGGACTCTATGAATGTATGAGCAGCCGCAGACAAGAACTTATTTTATTGTAACAGGATCCTTCCCCTGATTAAATGAACACATGTTGATTGACTGGATTTACCAAACTGCGAAAAGGCATGTCTGAGTTCAAGAGATTTTTTTTTCAGTTTTTTTACACTCTAGAAGTCCTCTGAAATATCTTGTTTTTCAAGAATGAAGTGCTTTTATTCTTATACTGATACACAGCTTTGGCATTACTGGTTGTTTTTATATGTTCAGTTAGTATATAATAATAATAATAATAGTAATAATGACAGTATTACCATTATTATTAGTAGTAGTATTATTACTATTATTATTATTGTTATTGTTATTATTGTTCAAAGAAAATCCTTTCTTACTTTAGTCCTGGCAGAATTTCATGTCTTTGTCCTGGTTCCTGTTTCCCAAACTGGTTAGAGGGGAAACCGAGAACAATGAGTCCCGTCGGTTTCAACTCCTCCTGTAGTGCATTCAATTCTGATAACAGAAAAATAAAAGATGGAAAAGCATGGCTTTTTTGTTATCTTACAACATAATGATATCTGGAGCCATTTCTTACCCAAATATTGAATGGTGAGCCCTCAGTATGTGGCTGTATTGACGAAGAGGACAGTGTGACCTCTGTAGTCACTGAAGTTCACAGTGTGGCTCCCATCTAGGGTCTTTGCACTGTATTTATAAATGGTTTCATTTGTGGATGGCTGGCACATCTGAGGGTAAAGACACAGTTCAAGCAGGTTTGTTTCACCTTCATACTTTTACAAATAAATAAGGGAATTCTTCACTTGATCCAATGACTCTGAAACACATGCATCTTCAGGATACTTTTTCCTAGTTAAAGGAGTGAGACTGTGAGCTAATGCTTGGAATTTTTAGGTCAAAACATACATAAGTGAGGTTCATTATCTATTGTATAAACAGATCTTGATGTGAGGTTATTAAACTTCTGGGAGCACAGTTATATGAACAGTTCATTATTGGAGAACACGGTGATAACATCTGATATCAGGTTGATGTATTCCTCTCTAGACTCATGAAGCTACTGAATAGATGTCAAAACATACCTCTGAGAATGGAGGTGCATAGCCGCAGTCCGTGCAGGCGGTATTGGGTCGCAGCAGACTGAAGAGCAGTAAAGGTAAAAAGCACCACGGTGCCCCATCCTTCCCCACCATGGTGACGGCTCACCGTGGGTGTCTGGCTACTTCTACCTCAGGGTGAATTTAAAACAAAACTTTGACTGGGGGCGGAGGGAAGCACAGCAGAGATGACGCCCCCTTCTGACATAACAGCATCCACAATGATCGACCAATGAATGAATGAATGCAACTGGCATTATCTAAAACAGAGTGGATTAGTGATTTCTGTATTGGTTATGCTTCAATATGTTATTAAAATGTAAATAATTTGACCACTACACCAAAGAAAGTATCTGCAGTAATGTTTATTGTAATTATTATTATGACGATTATTTCAGTATGGTGTCACAATATTCAAGTAGATTCATTTTTCATTAGTCTTTTAGGTAATCATTCATAGTTCAGGCTTTTTCAATGTTTAAGATAACATCTTGATTCCTATGGACAATATTTGAAATGACTGCATTTCAGAAACAAGAAGCAAATGTTGTTTCTTGTTTTAAGAGATGTCAGATTGGTGGAACTACCAATAAAAAATAAAAGAGCTGATTCTAATATTATTAATGTCAGCTTTCAAACTACAAAAGCATTTTTTTTACACAGAGGTGGCTTTTGATTAAGTGACAACCTGATGTAAGCATAAAAAAAATGAAATAGCGGACACATTTATTGTACAAATTCATATGCCACCTCTATACTTAAAATTACTTTCTCTAACTTGGTAATACGTATGAATACGTATTCTCTAATACGTATTCATGAGCACCAAACGTGAACTTGAATTCCTAAAAAACAAAAAACAAACATGTCTTTCTGGTATAAAACAATAAAACAAACACCACACAGAGAGTCCACAAGAGAAACTGGTGGTTGAGAGTTGCTGTTATTTCTACAGTAAAGATGTGAAACTATGACTGAAAGTTAGCTGATCTAACTTGTAACAAAGCTAGCTTATATTTTGTAGTTGTCATAGCAGAAAATGCAGTGAGAGTTGTGCCTTTGTTTTAATTATTTCGACTGTATTTCTAAGGGTTTTTACCATTGAAAGGGTTAAATTATTAGGAATTTTTGATCACTTCAATTTTTCATAGCACACTGTGATTTAGGCCGATAGTACAAACAGTTCAGTAATAACAGAGACAACTCTAATACACACGGTCAAACACTGAACTCATTTTCATTGTTAACAATCTGTGTCTGATACAGAGATACAATTCTGTAAATTCGTACTCTGCTTTTATATCTACTCCCACAGTGGCACTTTGTCCTTGTCAGAGAATTTATAAATGGGTTTTCTGCTGAGTTTAACATAACAGGAGGGTTTTGTTTTCAGTTTTATGTATTCTGACAGTTTGTATGATTTAGTTTTGATAGAATATACTGAAAGGAACAGAAAGACTTTGCTGACTTTGTTGACATGATAGACAAATGCAGCCAAGCTGTTCTCTCCTTTTGAAAGATTGGGCTACAAAATGTCACTGAGACTGACAAGTTAAAGGTGACCTAATGGGTTGCCTTTGGAAAATGACCCAAATCACAAATGGACTTTGACATTTATGCTGCTCTTTCAGGTCAGCCGCTGCTGCTGGGCTCTGGCATCTGAACCCATCAATGAAATGAAAACATGACAGAAGATCTTTCATCATCAGCTTTGGTTCTCCTGCTGTTGACAGACATGCACAATGCTATCTGCTTGTCCTGTAGTGCTACTGACCTGCAATCTGTGCCAGACAGATTGTGGGTCTGTTCTTCTTCCATAACCACTGAGCATTACTGTGAAAAACAAGCGGATAAAGAAACATTTTGTAGGCCATAGTCGAAAACACTGTACTTAATTTATGATGATACATTTGTTACTCTCTGAAACCATTAAAGTCATTTTCTGGAGCTCTTCACCAGGGCTGATACTGAAATTGTTTGTAAAACAAGTGTACTGGCACACAATGACACAGACACATAACAAAACTTCTATTTGCTTCCCAAAATTATAGTTATAAGACTGAAGAGTAACTGCCAAACACAGCCTGAATACTATTCTGCATATGAGAACCTGAAACTCAAAACTAACAAAGACTCATTTAAATGTCAAGTGTATTAAGACTTCAGACCTTGAGTGCAACATTTTGGATATGTAGAGAGGATGGGTAATCTAATGTTATGAAAATCCAAATATTTGTCTGACAAATATCTGTGTCACCTCAGTTGGGGCAAAGTAAGACTCTTTGTAAAATAAAACTAGAAAAAGTGGTAAAATCAGAATAAAAATATTATGAATATAACTAAAAGAGATAATGCTACATGCAGCTGGTAGCTTGGGACAAGTGAAAAGAATGAATGAGTAAAATGCTATGAGAAAAATGATGTAGGGCTAGAATGTAGGGCAAATGAGTGAACCATTCATCCTATCATTAAGGGTCAGTCATTACCCAGAACTCATGACCATAAGTGAGGGTAGAACTAGATTTACTGGTAAATCAAGAGCTTCACCTTAGAGGTAGGTCTCTCTTTTTTCCAGCAGACTAGTACAACACCTGTATCACCACAGATATACCCAGATCCATCTTCACAATCTCCCACTCTTTAGGAATTTGTTTTTTCCGTTGTTTTATTTTTTTGTTCCCACATTTTGTTTGTTTGTTGTCAATGCAAACCAAGCTCTCATTTCAGTCAGGTCACACGAACAACTCATTTATTGTTCGCCATTCCTCAAAATCCTTTCTTGTTAATGACAAAGTTTGTTATACATTATGTTTACAAAAACAAAAAACCAACAAAAATCTGGGGTGTCATTAATTCGTCAGATTGAGAAGATTTGCACTACTTAAATCTGTGGAGAATGTGTCTTCATCCTCAAAAGGTCTCAGACAAATTCTTTCCAGGTGGTGGTGACAACCAGAACAGTCCTCAAAGTCAAGAGCAGAAAACAACTACGGCTCTCCTTCCTTTTTCGCCAAACTAAGGTCTCAGCAGACGGATAATGTCCTCAGCAGAAGTATTTATTATTATAATTAGTACTAGCATTTATTATTACCAGAATTATTTAAAGAGCAGGCACATGATACATAATTACGGACAGTCAGTACATGTGTCTTGAAGTGAGCACTCTTCCTGGACAGGGTGTATGTACCGCCTCACAGTAACTGCACTCCGGATATAACTTTCATGCATTCTACTTCCACTGAGTGCCTATAGCAAAACTTGGTACTCACATTTATGAAGTCATGCCTTGTCCTCTCTGCCAACATGGATTGTTCTAAAGTGGAGTTTTTGTCATTCAGTCAAATGCGGTGAACAACATCACCTGAAACTTCGGCACATGGCCAAATTAATTGCTTTGAAAAGACCGACTGTCACATCACCATCTGAAGAACAAATTCAGTCTCACTGAGAATTCTTCCATACTTAGAAAACTGCTTTGGGCAAATTTAAAGTTACACAGTGACAACCAGTTAGGTCATCTGCTTGTGAAGAAAAGGCTCAGTCACACTGCAATTATTTCACAGCAAAATAGAAGAGACTAACAAAACAAAAATATGATCAGCTAAAAAAAAAAAAACTAAAGAAAAGAAAGACACCTTTCTTTTCTTTAGAAAAGAAAGGTGTCTTTCAGTTACCATGAGCTGACAAGATTACTAAAACTGTGTAATCAATGTAACAAAATAACGTTAAGGAAATTATATTATTGTCGTGTTATGAATGATGATTTGTGAATGATGATTTATGAATTGATAATATATATAATATAATAGCAGCAAGACGCTCTGTGCGGAGTTTGCATGTTCTCCCCGTGTCTTCGTGGGTTCTTTCCAGGTTTTCTGGTTTCCTCCCACCTCCAACAACATACAACGAATGTTGAATTGAGTCCACATTGCCTGTAGGTGTGAGTGCATGCGTGGGTGGCTGTTTGTTTTTCATGTGTCTCTGCAGTGCACTGGTGCCGTGCTCGGAGTATACAAGCACGAGATTATTTTTTATTTATTTCACTTGTCCTCAAAGCAAAACTTTGCCAGGATGTGTGGCTTTGTTCTTGTTCTGACCCATGGTGTAACAGATTCTGTTCAAGAAAGGTCTGGACATCAACACGTTGCTCAGCAAGATTTATTTGAATGAATCAACATTGGCTGTAACAAGCAACAGGTCCTGAAGTGGGAAGGTGACGTGAAGCTTTGGGGTTCCAGGGCAGCCTGAATGCACTGAAGAACTGTCCTGAACCCCAGACTCAAAGGAGACACCACAGAGTTCCTGTTTTCAAGCCTCCTCTTCATTAAACAGGTCATCTTCATGGATCAGAAACTGTTGGTATTACATTCTACATTATTGGTCATTTCATCAGATCTACACTGCTGAAGAAGATTCAGATTCCTTATTCTTTAGTTGGAGCAGATATGCCCGGATGTCAGGCTGGATGGTGGTGACATTAATAGATGAATGCCACCTCATCACAGGCTTCCCGTCTGGCCCCACCAGAAACTTTTCAAAGTTCCACTTGATGTCATTGACCTGGAATGGACTCCAGAACAGACTAGAGGGGTCTCCAAAGTCATGTCCAGCTGGAGGGCATGAGTTCTGTAGAAAGTGGAAAGAAGAAAGAACTAGATAATAGAGAATGAACACAAGTTAACAACCCTCACCTTAAAGATGTGTGTGAATAACATTGACTTTAATGTGCATCATGTTTTTGAGGAAATCATTGTCCGTCACCTTCTCTGAGTTTTTGAACTATCATTATAATTGAACCTTTTTAAACTACTCAGCAGTCTTCCTGTGTTAACATGCATTATAAATGGAATCACTTGTTACATACCTTGAGGAACGTATAAAGCTTCTGCTCATTATCTCCATTCACCTCACTCCTTTCAAACAATAGGAAGTTTGGAACGTACCCATTTCCTGGTCTAACATGCCTGTGATCCAGAAAGAAGACAGTTTATGTGTCTCTGAACACTTCATGTCTTAGCAGCTTCCATTAATTCCCCACAGGTCTTAGTAAAACAACAGTTGTCTCCAATGGATACAAGGCTACAGAATTAACCGGAGGACTCTCTGCATGTATGAGCGGCCACAGACAAGAAGTGATTTTGTTGTAACAGGATCCTTCTTCTCATTAAATGAACACATGTTGATAGACTGGGTTTAGCAGTAATGCAAATTCGTCCCAACATGAAGGTTCTTTTGTTTCAGAACATTATTATATTTATGGATTTGGCTCAAAATCTTGAGATTTTTATGTTATCAGATCTTCTACAAGATTAGGGAAAACATTTTAAAAACCCCTGTGATTCAAATATGAAGCACTTAAAGAGAAAAATCGTTTTCAGTTTGTATTGACATGTCGCTTTGAAATTCCTGATTGTCTTCAGTTTTTTTTAGTCAGTGAGTTTGGCTTCAGGTCTTTCATTGAATGTATTTTCAGAGAATGATTTCTCACTTTAAACCTGGTAGAATTTCATGGTTTTTTCCTGGTTCCTGTTTCCCAAACTGGTTGGTTGGAAAGGCAAGAACAGTGAGTCCCAGATCTTTCAGCTCATCAAGTAGTGCATTCAATTCTGAGAAGAAAATGTAAAGTTGATTAGATGGAAAAGAGTGTTTTGTTTATGATACTGCATCCCAAAATAATGATATATGGAGCTGTTTCTTACCCACGTACTGATAGTTATACCCTCAGTATGTAGCTGTATTGACGAAGAGGACAGTCTGACCTCTGTAGTCACTGAAGCTCACAGTGCGGCTCCCATCTAGAGTCGTTGCACTGTAATTGTAAATAGTGTCATCTGTAGACGGGTGGCACACCTGTGGGTAAAGACACAGTTTACCAGACAAAATATAAACTCTGTATATACCCAGACTATAAATGTATTGTGTGAATGCCAACAGGTACCTGTGAAAGTGAAATTCCAAAAGTGCTGTCTCCGCCAGTGGGGCTGGGTTGCAGCAGACTGAGAAGCAGTAAAGGTAATATGGGCCATGTCGGCCCGTCCTTGTCCACCATGGTGACGGCTCACCACGGCTGTTTGACAGCTTCTCACTCAAGTTGAATTTAAACTGCTCTGACTTGGGGAGGACGGATGCACAGTTGACATATAACACCCTCTATTGACGTAAATGCATATTTTGCCCTCCTTCAGCAGTATATTTGTTTTGTCATATTTGAACTAAAGTTATTGTTCAGCTGTATCACTGTTCTCCTCATTTACCTTGAATTTAAAATGCGAGTTTATTAACATGTCATCTTGTGGTCTTTCATGGATTTAACTCATACAGATTTGATGCAAATCTGGTTAATCCCTCCCCCTGATGATGTAAAATGCTATATGGGCAAAAAGGGTCTGAGAGCACCATTCTAAAATACAAAATTACAAATTAACAATTTTGAAAAAAAAAAAGATAAAAGTATATTTGTGTAAAGAAAATGAACTCAGCACCAACAACAGAGAGTAAAAGAGACAACAGAGTTTTATTCACTAACTCTTAAACAGGCACATTGCATCAGAATCTTTTAATGACTATTCTAGAAATGCAGAAACCTACTGTAAAAGTAATAAAATATTAGCAGTATAAACTCCAATGAGTTTTTAATTGCTACATGTGGCCACTCTCTTCAAAATAATTGATTTTTAATAATAATTGAACATCCTCGTGAGGCGTTCCAATGAGCAACTTGTAAGGGGATGCTGCCTTCCTCAAGGGCCCCTCAGCAGTGCTCAGGAGGTGAACTAGCACCTCTCCACTGCCCGTACACACTCCAAACAGTTTTGTTCCACATGGGTCTTGAGCCAGCCGCCCTTCGGTCCCCAGCCCAGGACCCTATGGACTGAACTAATGCCACCCTGACAATCTGGTCAACAAAGTCAAGTTCAAGAGGTCCAGCATTAACTTGAAGTAAAACTGTGTGGTACTTTCTGCAAGAAATGAAACATCACACATGGTTTTCACACTGAATACACTCATAAGCCTACAAAGCTGTAAAGAAGTGTCAGGTCCAGGATTTCTCTAAATCAGGAACCTAAAAGTGACCCAACTTTTGCACAGAGGGGTCAAACACATGTGCAGCACATCTGAACATTTTCCTGTAAAAGATCTATACATTTCACCAGTTATTCTTTATTTGCTGTTGGCTCTGTAGCTTTAAGCAAAGACACACATACCTAATATAACAAACTGCAAATTCTGCATTGTTCATGCACGTTGTGTTCTTCAAAAAACCTGAGATAAAAATTCTCAATTTTCATATTTATTGAATTTGAAAAATGGGATGCAAAAAATTCACATTGCTTAAGGCGTGTTTCTAAATGTATATCCTATCTCAAGTGATGTAAACGCGATATGGCTTTTGTGACATATTTCAAGAGTAAAGAAATGAAACAAGAGAATAGGAAGAAAAGGAAGAAAGGAACAAAATGGTCTGCTCTAGGGTATTTAAGACTAATTTTATAAAATACAGTATAATAGAAAGTTACCTGTCACTAAACCACATTTCTATTTTAGGTAATATTCCGGGGTGAAATGGAAGTTTCTACAGGTCGCATCGGAGGAATAATGATACACACAAATAACTAAACACCAGTTTGTTAGCGTGATTGTTATAAAACTGTAAAGAAAGTACCAAATATGCTGAATAATACTTGGCATCTGAAAACTGAAATTTATGAAGACTAATTCATGCTGTATTTTTACATTGCAGAGAAGTTATGAAATTTAATGTCATAAGTCAAAGGTTTGTCAGACAAATAACTGTTGACTGTTCAGATGCAGTGTGTGTCTTAGTTTTTTCAAAGTCAAAGAAAGAATTAGTATTTAGTTGCAGCAGTTGAACTATTTGTTATGCAGAGCTAAGGATGGGCAGTATATGTGTAATTCAAGGGAACGTTCTTCCTGAGAAGGGTGTTTGTAAAGCGAAAGAAATTGCATAATGAATCTAATATTCCAATGTATTCATTTCATTACGTACTTATATCAAAACATCAGACATATTTAAATGCTTGTTCATCTCTATTTGCATGTGTGTTCTAAAGTGAAGCCAGCTTTGTCACTCAGATCATTCTACAGCGGTGAGGAACACATCTTGTCTCGGTTCCTCTGTCTGACACACAGCTTATTTTGTATTTAAAAGACATTCAATAGCCAGACTGTCACATCAGCGTCTGAGCAAAATATATGATGTAATAGAGGGCAATTCATTCACGCATAGCAAACAGCTGCAGGCCAATATAAAGTAAAAGACTTGTTGACGGCGAATTAAGTCATCTACTTCTGAAGAAAAGGTTCAGTCACATTATAATAATGGAGGGTAACAAAGAAATAAACAAATACCATATCTGTCAAACAATTAATGTACAGAAAAGGATACTACAGGAAATAATAGTCAATTTGCATGAGCTGAAAAGGTAACTAAGACATGAAATATCTCATCAGTGTAAAGAAAATAGATCCACACAGTATTACTTTTGCTTGCATAAGGATAAAAATTGTTACTAAAGAAAACAGAAATGACCTAAAAAATGTGAAATTTATTTCAAATATTTCAAACAAACTATCAAATGAAATAGCAGTAACTATGGTTTAATTGAAAATCAAAACTGAATTTAATATTTATGAGATGAAGTAGAAACAGAACTAAATTGCAAATTGATCAAGTTCAAGAAATGATTGTTTTATTTCATGTGAGTGAAATATATTGTACTTGTGAAAGTCTGTTCTGCTTCCATAAGTTTTTATTCATCAGTCCATAGGTTGGATAAGAGTCATATGCTCTACTGCTTTAGGAACATGTCTATAAGATTAGTGCAATTTAAATTACTGAACTGTTCAGGGCTTCTAGGAAGGAAATCAACACTCATTATAAAACTCACAGCAGTTGTAAGTAGTCAGGTCAGGAGAGTAAAAGTGGTTGCAGAATTTATTAGAATCTATCCTCCATTTCACAGAAGATCATGTCAATGTTTGTGGAACACCTGAATATGTTGACTATAAATAAGGGTTGTGTCTGTACCAGTGATGTGAGGTCAGCGGCCTCACCTGCCATCATGAAAGAAAAAAATGGAAAATGAAATAAATACATTAAATTCTAATATTTATCCAACGATGTGTATTATAATCTTATTTTCCGTTTAACGTCACCAATTTTTGGTTATTTTTACTCAAAATCGCTGAATTTTCACATTTACCGCTGGAATACGGAGCAGCAGCCAGCCGTGCCTCACCATGGACTGATCAATAGCTCAGATAGCTGTGCTGGTAGCTATGCAGTGAGACCGTAGTGCTATCTCTCTATATCTCATACTTAAAATGTTCAAACACGTTTGCTCTATAAACTAAATTCCCGTAATTTAGCTAATGTGTATAATGTACAGTGTTTTTTGTCAACAGCTGCATGTGTGTAACGTCTATCTTGAGTTAAGCTGTCCTGAAACCGCTGTGAAAAGGCACTGGGTGAGGCACAAAAATACCCAGCCTCATGGATAGGGGGCGCTGGTGATCCCAGAAATTCGTCTTGGGACTCCTCAGCCGAAGAATAAGTGAATGCAGGCTACGATCTACATTAAGTCAAGTGCAGCAATTATTTTTTTTCCGCTCGCCTATTCAAACAGAGGATTACATATTACAAACTGAAGATACAGAAATTTCTACAAACAAGTTATTGATGTGTTTGTTCAGAGGGAGCGGCGCATGGACGTCATTTACAAGTAAACCTGACATATTAACAGGTAGGTAACAACATTATGTTTTTTTTAATCAAATATGCTTATTTGTGTGTTACAGTTTGTATGTGTAAATAATTCTGCAATGAGACTTTAACATAACCAACTCAGTGTTGCTAATTAAATGGTGAATAAGCTACACTGTGGGTTCATGTTTTTGTAAATCTGATCACATGATCATGATGACGTCGGTGCCTCACCAGCCATGAACCTCACCGCATGTCACTGCTCTGTACGGACCTGTATTGATCTTCTACTAGCATGTCAAAATATTACCTGCTAAGTCAGTGTCACTGGTAAGTATTTCAGAGCTGTGAAATACAAATTACAGAATTACCTATTCTTGCAGAAACTGTTTTACACCTTTATTAAAGCATTTTTTTCTCTCTGTTTCTGAATAAGCTGCTATTTTGGTTTCTGGTTTTCTCAAGGAAATCGGTCTTCATTTGATTGTTTCACTTTCAATAAAATATATATGAATGAATGATAACAAATATGTTGACTGCTGTATTTTACTTTGATAAAATAATAAAGTTTATGTTAAGTTTTTCCTTCTGTTTCTTATCCTCTAATTTATTTTCTGAAGCTTTTAATCAAGAATTTAAGTTCCGTCCTCAAAAAGTAATGGATTACTTTTTGACAGAAAGACAGAATTAACTTACAACATATAAATATGCCTGAAGTGAAAACTTAAAAGGGTATGAGAAAGAAAGAGAAAGAAAAGAAATCTGATTTGAATGAAACTACTGTACTATTTTTCCCTGTAGCCACAAGTAATGGCAACAGGCGAGATAAATCCTCCATGTGGAGCTCAATGATTCCATCGCTGGCAAAATTAAAGACTTCATGGCTGAATTTGAAAGACTTCCCATCGTACATCGCATGGGATATTTAAAAAATACTATAATGTGTAATATAGCGAGTGATAAATTTAAGAAAAGATGTGGAGTCAATAAACATGAGGGTATCAGAGCTGGAAACCAGTGTGAGTGAGTTGGAAGATGAAAATAAAAAGTATCAAAATACATTCAAGTACCTTACTGTGAACAGCTGCATCCTAGATCTAGAAGGCGAGATGTCTGATGATGGTCTATATGGAAAAAAAAGGCAAGACAAGATAATGCTTGCAAAACCAGATATATACAATCTGACACATGCATCTACATTTTGCATGCAAGAAGCCAGATTTAGCAAAAAATATACAATTTAAAGCTCATATATATACAAATTTATGGTCAAAAGTTTTTTTGACAAATTAGTCGGAAGGTTCCATTAATCAGAAATCCGAAATCCGAAAAGGTTTTATTGCCAAGTACAGTAAAAATGACTGTCGAGGAACTTGACGCGGTGTCGGTGCATTGAAAGGTGGAAGAGAATAATAGAGAATGAGGAATAGGAACAGGAACAGAAGACTATTTACAATTCAGACCTTTTGTTCCAAACATGAGATCTTTCTGGCAATTATTTCGCAGTTCAGGCTTTATAGGGTTGAAATGCATGTAAAGATAAGAAGGGACTTGGGATGGAGACCCATTCTCCACAAAATCCATGCCCATAACACATGACTCTAGGTGTAAAAGTGTCTGTCAAACTCATGCCTAACAGTAGATTGATGGCCTGTACCTTTAGGTTTGGTTTTATCACTCACTTGTTAAAGCAAGAACTGTTAAAAACACCTGCCCTAGAGCTTACTAATGTTTTTTTTAAAATATTTTATGAGCTGGCTCAAGGACATTAGGAATGTTTAACAAAAAGTGCTGGCCTTCAGCTACAACGTGGTGGTCTCCACCTTAGTAGTCGGGGGACAGACAAACGGTGCCTTTGTTGGCAGTGACCTACAGAGGTACATGTTTCATCACCTTAGACTGGAAAATAGATGGTTGGGTAATGACTCCATTACATCTATTAATGACTGTGAAGTGCTTTACAAGCTCATGGCTGCATTGACTTAGGACTTGATAAAACACAGTGATTCAAAACCAGCAGGAGACATAACATGTGGAATCATCATTGGTTGCGCTCACTTCACACTGGACTTCAAGTAACTTGGATTTTACAATATGATTATGTATTTAATTAAAATTGAAAGTAGAAAATTAGATTGGAATGGCCTTGGAATTGGATTTAAACTTCACATTGATGTAAGCAGTTGTATTTATTTTGGTATCCCTGTTTGCCGTAGGCATAGTCACGTACACGCCGTTAGTATTTGACTTCTTGAAACTTTTCTTTAACATTCACTGGCTTCTTCTTGTCCAGCTTATTCATGACACTCTGGTCATCTTTTCTGCAAGACTGAAGTGTCAGAATTCCTGTTTTCAAGCCTCCTCTTCATTTAACAAGTCGTCTTCCTGGATCAGCTGCTGTTGGCATTACTTTTTACATTGGCACATTGTTAACAACGTGATCTGCAATATTGCAAATGAATCAGATTAATTAAACAGGTCATCTCTTTAGAGCTGGAGGAGGAATCTGAGGATGTCAGACTGGACCTCAGAGACGTTGATAATGATTTAATTCCTTGTGAGTATAATAATGACTCATGAGAAAAAGTGCATGTATTAAGCAGTAATTCATGCACATCTGTTAAAGTTTTGCCGACTGATTGCATTTCCAGAGCATAATTAGTCACTTTAAACCTGGCAGAATTTCATGATTTTCTCCTGGTTCCTGTTTCCCAAGCTGATTGGAAGGGAAGGCGAGAACGATGAGCCCCAGAGGTTTCAGTTTCTCCTGTAGTTCAATTCTGATAACAGAAAAGGACATTTTCAAGTTTGTGTCAATGTCTTTAAATTGATAATTTTTAAGACTGCATCACACAATCATGCCATCCATATGATTGTTTCTCACCCACATGTGGCTGTATTGATGAAGAGGACAGTCTGACATCTGTAGTCACTGAAGGTCACAGTGTGGCTCCCATCTAGAGTCTTTGCACTGTATTTATAAATGTCTCTTCATACATTTTTTGATGGTGGCTTTCATCCACTCAACTGAAGAAGTTTTTTAGGAATAACTCCTGTTTATACGTACAATTCCACATCGACAAATGATTTAAGGGAATAAAATAAGGTAGGCCTGTCGCAAATAACTCTTCACTTGATGGTTGTAGCTGATCCATATGTAACTTATTTTACTATGACCCAACTGTTAGAGTGGGCCTGGGATTGAATGTTTCAAATTAAAATCTAATATTTGATATGAATGTTACCTTCACACAAAGTGATCAAATTTATTACCCCACGTTTTGACCTGAAACACTTCATTATTAGAGAACATGGTGATAACATTCCTCTCTAGACTCATGAAGGCACTGAATGAATGTCAAAATGTACCTCTGTGAATGCAGCTGCAGTTCAAGCAGGTGGTATTGGGTCGCAGCAGACTTAAAAGCAGTAAAGGTCAGAAGAGCCATGGTGATCCATCCTTCCCAACCATGGTGTTGACTCACTGTGGGCGTTTGGTTGCTTCTCTTTCAGGGTGAATTTAGGCAGCTCTGACTGGGGACAGAGGGAGACACAGCAGCCTAAGATGGTGAGATTATATAAAAGTTTGGTGATAATATATATATTTTTCATATTGTTTGAGCCTGTTATTTCACCAGAAAAGTAAATGATTGTTTGGTTCTTTGTGATTCCCAAATGTGACAATCTGCCAAAAATGGAACAACCTGTGCATCTTGATAAACAACATTCATTCCGAAACAAAGGAAAACAAATGAGAGTTGAAGGAGTGTCAAACTGAATTTGGCTCAAGTAAATACAAAACTGAAAGTGTCATCTTTCTTTATCTTGTGGAGAAGCACTTGTTTTTGTTTTCTTTGTAATCATTACTCTTCACTGGGATCACATGTTGCCATGGTGAGCTGGTGCCTGGCCTTATGCTCTCAGGTTCTCTTTTTGCAGGAAGACAACATCATGAGCCAACAAAATTAGAGTAAAGAATCATATTTTAATTAATTCCTCCGCAGTATGTAATGTCTATGCCTCGGTCTCAAAAATGTAGTTTTATATAAACTTATCCAAGAACTCTTCTTGTTCACAACTTTACCCATTTGATTGCATGAATAATAACAATAATTATTCTGTATGCACAATATAATTATGAAAATTTGTGGAAGAACATAATTATTTTAATCAAATAAACATTCTATTTTATTAGGGCGGATGATGCCTCACAGTAAGAAGATACTTGGTTAAAATCTGCTTTTTCTGTTGAACCTTTTTAGTGAACCTAAACAAAATAAGCTATTAAGAGAATGAATAATTTTTATTTTGGTCCCATGAGATACTAGTTTTTATGCACAAGATAAAACATTTCCCATTATGGTACTTCAGGGGTTCCGTGCTTTGGAATAAAATTTAGAAACCATCAAATGAAACATAGAGTTTTTATGAAACTTGAATTTTCTCTACAGTGATTCTACGCTTCTCCAAAATCTGCGCTTGAAGAGGGTTCAGCAGCAGACCCTGAACAAAATAAAAGAAAATAATGATTTAAAACATTTAAAGGGAAAAACCTAGAGAACAACACTTTACGTAAAATCACATTGTAAGCCACTGGATGACTGTTTGTCAAGCATTAATGGATGAGAATCAGGTTGCTCATGCTTTAGATCAACCACTATCAACAGAAGTATAAATTCATTACCAAATGTTTTGCTACTCCAATTGTTGTGAAATACCACTACTTAAGCAGTAGCCTTGGTGGATTCACAAGCCACTTCACGGCATTGTACATTCCAGTGTTACTCAACAGTGGAACACCTATGATATTATATCAAGCCCTATTTCCCATAAAAAATTGGGGTTCTCCTTTAGGGTGGCAAAATGACACAAGAAGGTTCCAAGTTCGATTCCTTTCTGTGTGTAGTTTGTATATTTACCCTGTGTCTCTATGGGTTTTCTCTGGGTTTTCTGGCTTCCTCCCACCTCCAGACACATGTAGCTCTGATGAACAGGTCACTCTGAAGTGTGAGTAGGTGTGCGTCTGTGTTTGATTGTCATTCCTGTGGCTTCGCGCTGAGCTGACGTCTTATCCAGAGTGTACTCCACTTTCCCCCCATAGCCAGCTGGGATAGATTCCAGCAGGTGGATAAGCGGCTATAGGCAATTGTGATCAACTCATCTCCAAGAAAATAGCTGCATGGTCCTCCTTTAGATACCTTTATTTTTATTTCTATTTTATTGGCGATCTGCTTTAATTTAACTTCTAACATATAATCAAGATTTTATTTTTCACAAACCAAGATAGAATTTGGGTTACTTTCTAGGTAAAAAAATAATTAAGCGAAATTCTATAAACCTTTTTGATTTTCTTGTTTGTATTTGACTTTGTATCATCTTGGATTTTAATTACAGAAATTGCTACGAACAGTACAATAACACTAACCCAAACATACCCAGATGGCAATTATGTAAATAACTGCAAATACTGTATAGCAAATATAATGGCTATAATGGGGGCGGCAGTGGCTGAGTGGTAAAGCGAGCAGTAGAGCGGGTCGTCCAATGTTCTGAGATCGGCGGTTCGATTCCTGCTCCTGCTCAAAACCCCCAAAAAACAAACAAAGAAAAAGCATCTGGTGGGAGTGGGAGGTGTCAGCTCACTCTATCTCCTTTGCATGCTTACAGGCCCCCTTGTGTGTGGTTCTGTGTATTACATGGGCCTGTACACACTAATATGCATGTGTGTGATTGACTAACAAAAACTAGAGTGTGCGTTCTTAATTTCCCTTCAGCGATTATAACTGTAAAATAAATTAAATTAATTATGTTGTGAGTTTAGCTACTTATCTTACACTGATCCAATTTTCCACTTTGCTAACAAAATTCATCCCAACACACACAAGCCAGGACGCTGGTGACCTCCGTGACCTCAGTGGACGTTCCGGCCTCCAGAGTCTTAGAGCTACAAGCCATGAGTGTACTTGTGGAGTTGGTAATTTTACTTTCCTCCACATGGGGTCGACAGTGAGCGCTATGTTCCCTCAAAGGCCAGACAACGAGCAGTGACGAGCACAGTGCTGCCACGGACTTGTCTGCTTCAGCCAGAGATGGCGTCCCTCCTGCAGCCGGATAGAGTCATCTATCTGGTCCGTGGAGAGAAAAAGATCAGAGCTCCGTTGTCCCAACTGTATTTCTGTCGGTATTGTAGTGAGCTACGATCGTTGGAATGTGTCTCTCACGAGGTACGTGGGCCTTTTCTCTGACTGGGTTTGCTTAAATTTAAGATAGCTTTAGCTTAAATTACACAGCGGCTACTTTAGTTGTTAGCTGTTTGCTAGCCTTGACATGTAGGCGGGATTAGTTCACGCACCTTGTTCATCTATTGACTGAAGTACTTGTCAATCTAGGCCCTTTCTCATACTCTCGTCATCTCATTGGCTACAAACGTCGTTTACCTTCCGCTTGGGCTAGCAGAATACCTAGCACTTTGCAAATGGTTGAAGGAGCTTTAAGAGCCCACTATACTTACACTTTGAGTAAAACGTCAAGCCCTGTTAGCGCATAAATGAAACATTTAGCGTCATAGTCGATATGTAAACAGACATTTGCTTCAGTGTTCCCATTCCTGCTAACGTCTTCACTGCCGACATTCAACTTGTACATGTTCTCAAATGTGAACACCACACCCAGACTGACAGATTTTTCATGATTGTATCTGCAGATAGCTAGATTGATATGTCCTCAAGAAATCACTCATCTCCCATTTATGTCATTGTGACGCGTTCTACAAATAAATCAGGACAATTTTCAAAAGTATTTGTTAGTTTATACAGTAATTATCCACCATTGTTGTACTGTAATCCAGCATGTAGAAAGACAGTGCAAAGACAATCCTAGACATATGTAAAGCACAGGTTGGCTAACTTCTTTCTTTTTTTACTCCTGCTTTTGGTGATTAGGTGGACTCCCACTATTGTCCGAGCTGTCTGGAGAACATGCCATCTGCAGAGGCAAAGCTTAAAAAGAACAGGTGAGACTGATTTAAGGAGGCAGGGAGAAAGATGCACATCAAGAAAAGAGAAAGGCATGTCACTTTGATCCCTTGCGTCGTCATATTCATGCCTTTTCATTTGTTATTTATCTGTACTCCACTTTAGATGCGCAAACTGTTTTGATTGCCCGTGTTGCATGCACACACTGTCAACTCGGGCCACCAACATCCCAGCTCCTCTGCCCGACGACCCTACCAAGACAGCCATGAAGAAGGCCTACTACCTGGCCTGCGGCTTCTGTCGTTGGACCTCCAGGGACGTGGGAATGGCTGACAAATCTGTTGGTGTGTGCTTATATAATTTAATGAAGACAAAAAGGATGTGGTCATATTTACAGTATATGTGCTCCTTAAATTTAAGGTGGTAGTATGAAACATCCGGATGAAAACACCGTCATATGTCGAAGTCCTGTCGTAGTTGATTTTTGGTTATTGATTCAGCCAATGCGTGAAGCTGTTATTTACTGTATGCTTATCTTTTGGATGAAAGTCTTATGTATTTTTTTTCTTATTTTTTTTGTCACTGCAGCCAGTGGTGGGTGGCAAGAGCCAGAGAACCCTCATAGTCAGCGGGTAAGTTTTTTCTGTAGTTATTTAAAGGGACAGTAAAGTCAAAATGAACCTGCGATGTTATTTGAAGTACATAATTAAACAAATGTTTTGGTGGCATTATTATTATTTTATCATCATTGGGGACCTTGGACAAACAAAATATATCATAAGTTGTGATGCACTTCCTCACGGCGGAAGTGACGCAATCGTAGACATGAGGTGAATCCATCCCAGCTAGCTGTATATATAAATATACACCTAGCGACAAAATAACAAGCTAACATTTTCACATTTATCACAAAATCATCTGGAAATGGGTCATCATTATCAGATACAGAAGAGTTCCCTGTGAACCCAGCTGTAGGTGTAATTATCCCCTATAATTACCACCCAATGTTGGAACTGCATTATAACTGCATACTGTACAAGCCTCTATATGATACCAATCAAGGAGATAACCCCCCAAAATCTGAGGTAATGGTTCTAAATTAGTAACAAGCCCTGGGGTAAACAAACCCAATCAATTGACTGGTCTATCACTTTTGGTATTGTTTACTTTTTGCGAGTGCCACAATTGCGAAAAATGTAATGGCAGCCAGTGAGTTAAGAGGAATAAAGCATATCAGATTGTTATTAAAATTGTTTTCACCAACCATTTGCATTGTGGGATTATTTTCCTGTAACTCTTTATTTGATTACATTAGTCTTTCAAGTGGCCACACAATCTTGTTGTATATGTATATATTGTTCAAAGGGGTTTCCATTTATATATAAAATACAAGAAGATGCCCACTTTCTACAAGAAATCTTTGTCCTTTCAGATCAACAAGCTGATTGAGTATTACCAGCAGCTGGCACACAGAGAGAAGCAGGAGCGAGACCGGAAGAAGCTGGCCAGGAGACGACAGTGCATGCCTCTGGCTTTCTCGGTACTCTTCTTTTTCTTAGTCTATTTCTGCCTTTTCAAAATTTTCATACCTGCTTTGCATATTTTTTTTTTCTGAAAATATCAAACATCTATTTTGTCACTTGAAATTGTAACAAAATGTTCAGTCATAGTCAAGGGAAAAACTACAATAATAAATACAAAAATGGACATCTAAGTGTTATTTAACACAGCAGTTCTGCTCAGCAATAAAAAATATAACCTGAAGCGTAGATCCTAAAATTTGTGCTATTGAGAAATTTAATGAGCACTAAACCAAAGCAGGAGGGAATAATTAGCTGTGTCAGCTGCTGCAGTGTTTGATTTGACTGCAAAATTGACACCGTGTCTATTTTGGTGGAAACATCACAAACATCTAGCCATTTAAATTTGGAAACAACACTTAAAATACTGTTTTGCTGTGGTGAAACAAGTACAGTAAAAAGTACATTTTCAGATGTAGCCACCTTAGTGTGGACAAGGTCCTCGTGCTTGTTGAGTTTGTTGTTAGATTACTTTTACAGTAATGATTGCAAATAATGCAAAACAACATTTCCTATTGCATATTGAAACAATTTGACAAATGCCTGGTGATGTTCTGCTGCTGTTTTCCATCACTGATGCATTTCTGTTGCTGTTGCATGTCACCTAATGCCACTAAAGTTTTCTAAACTGCTCGGTTTTCACCTGGTTCTTTGTCCTCTCTTTTTTTCTTTTTTTTGCTTATGCACTCTGATATTTTGGTTTTTACCCCCCAGCAACACACTATTCATGTGGTGGTGAGTCTCATTCTAATAACTTAGGTAGTCTCATTATTAAAATAGTGTTTTATTCACTTCATGTTGATGACTGAGTGACCTCACAGATCACATGAAATTCTCTGTGGGTAAATAAGATGAACACAGTGGGAGCCTTTATGCTGAATAGAGAAGAAATGGATTTGCTGAAGTCTTTTTAACTGGATGACAGTCTCAGATGATTTTATGTTTTCTTATTATTAAGGGCAGTGTATCTTATCAGAAGACCAATAAAATGTCTCTTGTTTACGTTTTTTAATGTATTTTCATTTTAAACGTCAAATATGATTTCTTGTCTGTTTTATCGTAGCTGTCAGGACATTGTGATTGAAGTAGTAGAAATAAGTAGTAGTTAATACTTGATATATTTGAAGAATAGAACTTCAGAAACTGCCCATACAATTGACTAATTATGTCCCCTAAATTCAATCAGGAAAAATATGGCCTTGGAACAAGACTACAGAGACAGAGGCCTGGAGCTCCCATATCAAGCCTGGCCGGCCTTTCGTGAGTCTTTTGTCACACATTATACTCCTGCTTCTGACTTCACATTGAAAAGTTATTTTTCCTCAAATTTGTGTAAATGTTGATGGACAGCTAGTGTGATTTTCCATGTTTACATCAAGTAGCATCATTTATAATTTGGATTTATTTGATTTACAGTGACAACTGTTTTATTCATTTCAGTCTTACATCAATATAAATTTGAAAAGCTGTCTTTTTGCTTGAGATACATATCCTGTGAACACTGTCACTTTACATTAAGTGCTCTGGGAAACGTCACCACCCAGTAGTGTATACTGAAGACCAATTTTAAATTTCAGGCCTTTCTTGAGTTCAAGGTCCCTGCTTAACATCTGAAAATGAATCACTGACAAAAGGATGTATCGACAGTAGCTGTCAGATGCTGTTGACGAATTTGAAGCCGGTTTAGGACTCCATCAAAAAAGTTAAATGAAAGAGTCGATTGGATTACTTGGTCGATGTGCACATTAAGACACTAACAATGAAAGTTACTTTTCTAAAAGTCTAAAACTTTCCTTGAAAAGTGCTCAGTGGCATTGTATGATGTCCGTAGGTTATTTTTGAGTTAATTTGCAAAAGCCTGCCAAACCAACTGTACTATTAGGAAATGTGTTGGTGTGTGTGATGAGTGGCGCAGACATTAGAACTGTCCTTATGCCTTACAGTGTAGCCAGCTTTTACTTTCCATTAAATGCTGTCTTTAAGTGATACAACAGATTGTTGATAGCAGTATGTGTGTATCGACACTAGCCTGAAGGAGGGTGAGGACCAGAAGGAGATCACTATTGAACCTGCCCAAGCGCTTGATGAAGTGGAACCACTGCCTGAAGACTGTTACACCAGACCCATCAGTTTACCAGAGGGTTGGTCCAGCCCTGAATGCTTATCATATTTGTCTACAAAATGACCTGATAAGTTAAGTGTCATGCTTGCTGCGTCCTCTCAGTGACCACATTGCGCCAGCGGCTCCTGCAGCCTGACTTTCAACCTGCAGGGGCGTCTCAGCTCCACCCTAGACACAAACACCTCCTGATGAAGCGCTCGCTACGCTGTAGGGTGAGTACGGCACTGGGGATTTACTCCACATATCAATTAAAGGTTATTGTTTTTAGTTAGATGCACATTCAGATAAAAACTTTTCCTCCCTCGCTTTCCTCTAGAAATGTGAGCACAACTTGAGCAAGCCCGAGTTTAATCCCACTTCAATTAAGTTTAAAATACAGCTGGTGGCTGTGTGAGTATTGCTCATTTGATCCTGCTTCTGACATATTTTCTTTATGATTTTGATCTTATATCAATTAATAAAAAACATGAATCAGCCTTAAACTCGATATAGTTGAATTGGAATCCTGAAGTTTCTTTAGAGTCTAGTTCAATTAGATGCACTTGCACAAGGAATTATTCATGTAAACAGATCTAAGAAGTAAATAGGTTTTCTGTAAAATTGAAAAGGCAAAACAGACAAAATCATAGATGGGAAATTTCTTGACACGTTCTGTAGATAATCCATAACAAATAGTTTCTGCTTTTTTAGAATTTATTTTACCAATGCCATCAAAGAGAACCTCTTTTGTCATATCATAATGATCATTAGTGAATGCTTCCTTCTATACTACTATACTGTCTCTGTTCGATCAATTAAAGACTTCACCCTCTTTCTCTTCGATCTGCAGGAGTTACATCCCTGAAGTGAGAATTATGTCCATTCCAAACCTCCGGTACATGAAGGTCAGTACATGAACTGGTTCCAAAATATTGAATATTTTTGGTTATTCATGCTGTTATTATGCTAACTTCTAAGTGGAGTCTGTCACATGCTGGTAAAATCTAGTATTCAGCTGTATCAGCAGTGCTTGTCATCACTACAATAACACAATAATAACAATAGATCCAGAAGGATTAATAATAATAATATTAGTAACAATAATAACAATAACAATAAAAACACTACAATAAAAAAGAAAAGCTAAAATCAAGACACTTAGAAGCTGTAGGAGTCAAAACATTATGAAATAGTTGGTTCAACTTGGAAATTAAACAAGATTAAGAAAATAGTAAATAACACAACATAATAAATAATTTATCTTGTGTCCTCAAAACAAAGATTCTGCAAATGTAGGACAAATTTCAATGAATCCCTGATTCTAAGATTGGCACTGCTTTTCCAAATGGTTTATTTTTTTGCTACCTTGTCGGTTTAGGAGAGCCAAGTGCTGCTGACCCTGACCAATCCGGTGGAGAACATCACTCATGTGACACTGGCCGCCTGTGAGGAGGAAGATCCAGATGACATTAACAGCACTGCTAAGGTTTCGAACTGTACTTTGTGCTTAAAATGTTTAAAAGTACAACTGAAGCCACAGACGATGTCAAATCATGACTTTGTTTTCCAGCTTTTCCCCAAAAGAGAACTCGATTTAAACTGTTCAGGACTCTATTTCAGGGTCGACATTTATGATAACCAGGTTTTGTGTCTGAGCCTGTGTCTCTTTAATGAGGCTCCAAATTGAAATATTTCCTTATTTTAATGCTGAATCTAAGGAATATGTTATATTTGAAAAGAGTCTTACAGCCCACTTTACACAGGCTGTCCAAGATGTGACAGCAGCGACTTTTTACCATAGAAACGCAATGTGTGTAATGTGTGTGTTCTGCTTTTGTGATGACAGCAGAGGTTGTAACCTGATGCAACAAGACAGGACAGGGGTGTGAGCTGTATATTCTGTATTGTTGTTAATGTTTACCCCGGAATTGATTGTGTGTGCGCATGTGCGCGCGCATGTGTGTGTGTGTGTGTGCTTTATGACTAGAAGATTTCAAAAGCAGTTGGCAGCTGATTCAATGAAAAAGAAAACAGACCCAGAAAATTCTTCAGCGACTTCGTAGGAAACTGTTTTCATTGCGGTGTTTTTGTGAGATTTGTCCTGTCAAGCTGCTTGTGCCCTTTTATTATTATTATTATTATTGTTGGAGCCACAGTAATATTTTTGTTCTGTTTCTTGTTAATTAATACAGAGGTCATGGTATGTGTAATTCTGCTGTTTGTACACAGGGTGGAGTATTATGCTAGGAACACAGGTGATATAGGGCAGCACGGTGGCGCAGTGGGTAGCGCTGTCGCCTCACAACACGGCAGACCCAGGTTCGAGTCCCGCTCTGTATGGAGTTCGCATGCTCTCCCCATGTCTGCGTGGGTTCTCTCCGGATTCTCCGGCTTCCTCCCACCTCCAAAAGCATGCGCTTCAGGTTGATTGGCTGGTCCCAAATTGACCGTAGGATTGTGTGTGTGTGTGTGTGTGTGTGTGTGTGTGTGTGTGTGTGTTTGTTTGTCTGTCTCTGTGTGGCTCCGTGGTGCACTGGCGTCAACGCCCGGAGTGTCCCCCGCACCGGCTCCCCCGCGACCTGTGTAAGCGGATTAAGTGGGTTAAGAAAATGACTGACTGACAGGTGATTTAGGGAAGGTGCCGGTGATGAACGGCAGGTGTGTGAACCGGGACAAGAAGTTTTTTGAGCGTGTGTGGTAGCAGGAAGGTTTGTGTGAAGAGGTTTGGGATTGTGTCGGAATCTAAACTGGTAAATGGATACTTACCTGTGACGGACACCAAATAAAAACTTGGTTAAGATGAACTATGAGCATGTGACGATTTTCCCTGTGTAAAGGTGAGCACTCGAGAAAATAAATGGGTCAAGCACTCAAAGATATTGGCCGCACTGGACATTGGTTTTCTTGTTGCCAGAACACGCGTCCGAAGTTCTCCCTGTTCGCCCCTCAGTGGCACGTAAATGTAACAAGTTTTTATTGAAAGACTTTACAATTATTATTATTATTATTATTTAAATCTTTCACGGACATCTGTGATATGATGTCATGCAATACCATCTTGGTTTAGATTGGTATGTCAGTAACAATGTGGAGTGGAGAGAGACTGTGTAATTGCTGAGTAAATACTGCAATAAAGATTAATGGAATTATATGAAATAAGAAATGGGGCATATAGTTAGAATAATTAAATATGATGCTGTCTTTTTTTTTTCTGTCTGCCTAACAGTTCACTAAAACAGCTTTGCAAGATAATGTCGTGTCAGAGCTGTGAAAATCTTCTGGCCCACATGGTGTCCAAACATCAGTAGAGCTCAATCTGCTGTCAACAAGCATCATGGATTAAATAAGGAGCAACAATAAAAACGTCAGTCATTGTTAGCTGTTGTTTACGACCAGACTGAACTTCACTGAGCACATTTATCTTAGTCTTGCTAAGCAGATTCAGAAATCTTTTCACACTGTCTGCTCATCATGGAGTTGGTAGCTTGGTCGTAATCTTATATGCAAGTGGTTGTGTCTCGTTTTTTGGCTTCCATTTGTTAGTTGTCACGGATAAGGCTCAAAGTAGTGTGTTTCTGCAGCTCCTAGGCTTCCTGCTGCCAGGAGCTGCTGCAATACCTCCTGCCTGCAGGCCATTTCCTTGGCCTGTTTATTCATGGGCCAGACTGTACAAGGAAGAGCTAATGGTCAAAATAGAAGATCAGCATGAGCAAATTGTGTTCACAGGAAGGTAAAACAGTGTTCTTGTTCAGCTGGATATGTTTAAACACCTGCAGGGCAGTGCTGGCTGCAGGAAGCTACGCCTGGCTGATTTCAACCTGTGCTTTCCAAGGAAGGTTGAATTCATTTTATGCTTTGAGATGCTGCTGCTTGTAGACATTATATGAAGGACATTTGAATACAACTAATACAAAGAGAAATTCTTTTTTTTGACTTCTCAGAAAAAAAAAAAAAATTGTGCCGTAAGGGACCAAAGGAATCTGGATTACATTCCAGTGTGGAAGAAAGTTCTTTTGTTGTTATCAGCAAGCTGACATATTGTTCTGAAGCATAAAGTGCCTCGTGTCGTTTCGGAAAGCATTATAGATCCAAAGATGGACCTATAAAGATCCTCACTGCTCTGCTGACTAGACACAAGAGAAAAATGATCTAAATGTGTGATAAGATGCTTTAACATGGTTTGTCCTATACTGACGGTTGTTATTCATCCAATTGTTATTTTAGAAACTGGACTTCACAATGTTTCTTCATTTGTTAAAACATAAAATATTTCACTCTTTCTTAATGAAAAAGTTCCAGGATTCCTCCTCTTTAATTTCATAGTGTTTTACATGTCTGCGTACACTGGAGGCTGCAGTTTCACCCTTTAACCTGCATATTGTTACATGACTGGCTTCTCATTAGTCATGATGTTGTCTAGTCATCCTTGTATTTACCCATCTTCATCAAATAAGTTAGGTAAAACACAAAAAACTGCCATATTTTAGAAGGTTTCTGTGGAATAAAACTGATCTCTAAGCAGGAATTAGTTTTCACGGTCAAACTCCGCAATGAACTGACGTGAAGAAAAACATTTAAGTGCCCCATGCAGTTTTTTTTTCACAGAATGCAAAAATTGAAGCCCCTGAAAATGGAAGAACCATTTCTTTTTCATGAGTCCATCTGTTAGATGTGAATCAATGCATTATATTCAAAGTCACTTAATTATGTTTATTTTTTCAATTATTTTTAGATTATAGTACCAACTAAGGAGTTGGTCTTAGCAGGAAAGGATGCTGCTGCTGAGTATGATGAACTGGCTGAACCTCAGGACTTCCAGGATGACCCAGAGTAAGTTAAAGCACACAAACCCAGAATTAACTACGTGCTATGCCTCTTCACCTGATCCCTTTGTCTTGTCCACAGTGTCATTGCCTTTAGGAAATCCAATAAGATTGGCTTCTTCATCAAAGTCATCCCTCAGAAGGAAGAGGATGCTGATGTTGTGGTTTCATTTAAGATCCGTCATGACTTCCGCAACCTCACGGCTCCCGTCAGGCCGAGCGAGGAGGGAGCTGAGGTCCCCGCAGAGGCCATTTGGCTGACGCACCATGTGGAGCTGAGTCTGGGACCACTTGCTCCCTAAACACAGAATTTTCTGTTTCCTGGCAAACGGGGAAAGTGTTGCATTTATTGACTTTTTCTGTAAAATGTCATTCATTTAACTGACAAATGATTTCTGATCCTGCTTATTGTGAGAACTACCTAATCTTGGCAGAACGTTGTCTCAGAGCGGCTCTTGTTTTAGTTTAAGTTGAACATCATACATGATAACCCAGTTAAAGAAGGTGGCTGAGTGCAGACAATTGTCGATCATCATTGTACTTAGTGTTTTCCAAAAGCACTAGTAACCTCTGTCTGCACATTTATAGAATGCTTTTCTTTGTAAATCTATTCACTATGGGGGGTTTTGTGCGTGCGTGCGTGCGTGCGTGCGTGCGTGCGTGTGTGAGTGTGTGTGAGAGAGAGAAACATCCCTCTTATTGCATGCAAAAACAGTTTATGCTGAAATAAAGTGACTTCCATGAGTGAGTGGTCAATACGTTCGTACGACTGAGATAAACGAAGGGATGAGGTTAAACGAGTCGATGAGCAGAAGAGGAAATCGTAAATTAGAACAATCCCCAATTCCAACTGCTGCAAACACTTTGCGCTTTAAGCTTGTTTGTCTTTGTTAACATTCTTTCCTGCAGTCATCTGTAAGGTATTAATATGCATGCTTCAAACACAGTAAAAATCTTGTGGCAGGTAAAGTAAAGCTAGCACTGATCCTGGACTGTTTCAGGCTGGTTTTAGTGTTGTGAAACATGTCTAATTTTACTAGAGTCAGAGGCCAGACCTTCAATGGGACTTTGGGGAGGATGTACAAGAAAACGTTTAGCATACACACACGTTCACCACGGAAATGAATCCGGCACCATTTTAATTTTTAGGTTTTAAAAAAAGCTTTTGTAGGATTCCTTAACCTGTCAGTGTGAGCTGCTGCCATGTTTAGTCCTGGATATTAGTGACAGAGCTTTCCAACAATTTTAATGCTGTTATTCCCTATTAAATCAATGTGATACCTCATCAAAACGTTTGAGTTTTTATTTGTCTTGTTTTGGGGCCATATGGGATTTGAAGCACTGATAGAATAATCAGTGGCGACTGGAGCCAGTGTCACCACAGGGTGGCGCTGCAGCCAAACAGTTCCCCCACTTTTTTTTTTTTAGCGCTTTGGCAACGCAATAGTACACAGGAACAGATGTTCTTTCTAATGATCCTGAGTGACCCAACAAATAGAAACTACATCTGATAATTGTACTGTTTAAAAAGGTAGAAGGCGTGCTGGTCCACACCAACATTTCATTTATCCAAGAAAGGCAAGATGCTTTTTTTCCTCAGGATGTGACTCGTGTACAAAATGTCTTCTCACCCACTGTAGGAGTAGATTCATTGAATTTGTGTTCCAACAGATTTGCATTTAACACATATCAGTCCTGTTCAGTGATGCTATGCACACAATAGAGAGTTTATTGCTTCTGAAGACACAGATCAGATGTGTGACTGTCCAAAAGGGCCCGTCTGCTGTGTAAACAGACCCCCTCCGCCTGGGTAATAAAGCCATGATTTTCTTTTATCTTCAGCAGATATAAAAAACTCAGAAGAAAGGCCTGTGTCAGATACATAAATCACCCTTGACGATGAGGTTGTAAAGCATGAAGTGACTCCTCATACAGCATAGCTGGTGATAGCAGTAGCAGACTATCAGCTCACAACAGTGATGCATTACAGTACCGTTTCCGTAAGGTTGCTCTCCTTTGAAATAAAAGGATGAACACTTGCTTTGCTGAAGTTGTGTTTAAGAAAGTTAGAAGGAAATGGAATTGACTGAAAATGTAAGTGTAGGTGACGTATGGAGGTGGATACTCAAGCAGAAATCTTATGACGGTCCCATGAGCACAACCTGGAAAATTAATTTGGAAATCCTCTGGTCAGGATAATGTTTTCCTGGATCAAGACTGAGATTGCTGAATACTCAGCATCAGTGTGTTCTTATTAGTGGAACCTCATTCAGTAAACAGGACAGACATTTGAACTGTGTTATCGAATTAGAAATTAATTTGTGAGAGCTCCAGCAGCAAGGTCTTTCATGTGTCTTTCATTGAGGCCACACCCTGCCAGCCTTGTCCAGATGATAAATTCCTCACTGAATTACAAGTTTGAGTGTAACCGGGACAGTTCCACAATTACGTCATTGCTGAAACCACCAGTCATCCACCCACACAGGAAGCATGACACAAGAAAGTAGAGGAGGAGAAAAGCTGTGCCTCTGTCAACTTCCTCCTACTCTTAAAGAGATGCACCTAAAAAATCTGTGATACTATCATTTTGGTGTTCTTTCCACAGATCAACTGTACAGTTTGGTTTTCTCAGTGATCTTTTTGTAGACACGGCAGAGGAGGAGTGTCTGCCGTCTCCTCCGTGTGGATGTCTCTTGGACATGTTCTGTTTCTGGGACATGAAGAGGAGAAACATAAAACAGCCCCAGGTTCTTTTTGTTTACATCCACCTCCTCTATGATGGACTGTAGGCCTGACAGTGTTCCAAGTGATTAATCACCTCCTTCATTTTCTGCTCACTGGACCATCATCTGGTTAATTAGAGCTAATTGATGATGTCCAAGTAGATGATAGCTCTAACTGTAGGCAAGTGGGCGTCCAAAGCTGGCGAGTCAACCCTGTGCAAGCTTAGGTCTTTACAAAGAAAAATAAAATCTCTGTTTTCCCACTTTTTTGTTCATTTTCATTCCATCACCCTCCATTTCCTCAGTCTTTTATCCTCTGTCTGCATTCTGATGGCTGTAGGTTTGTTGGAATGTTGACTTTGGATGGCGGGTTGGAAAAGATCGCTCTGAGAAAGCAGCTGACCCTCGACATGCCCTTTAGGCCCCCTGACAGAGAGGGAGACTGTTTGGCCTGCTCACTATGTTTTCATTCATTATATACTGAATTGCTCTTCAGGTGTATTACATGTGCAGGGGCACGAGTGTTTCAGCACCACAAGCACATATTTGGACCTCTGGGGAACCCCCAAAGTCACGGAGGGGCTGACATTCTGCTGATTGATCATCATCATAATCAGAACACTTAACCCACAACGCTTAAGTGAAGTCAGACAAGTCAAGCGGTCAAAATGATAATTTTACAAGTTAGATATATTTTGTGATGCCACAGATGTCTTGTGTTTGCCTGGAGAGATAATGTGTTTAACATGTGTGATTTTAAATCCAATATTTCCACAAACCACATGAGCTTAAGCCTAACCCTGAGCAGCACTGACTGGTCTATCCACCAGGTCTATCCAAAGGTTTCCCCTGCCAACGGACCCAAGTCAACTGATCACCACTGGGTGGTGATCAGTTGACAGCTCTGCCCCTCTCTTCACCCTAGAGTCCAAAACACATGGTCGAAGGTCAGATGATACAATCACATGATCGATCATTGACCTCCGACCCAGGGTGCTCTGGTACCAGGTACACTTATGAGCATCCTTGTGTTCGAACATGGTGTTAGTTATGAACAATCCGTGACGAGCACAGAAGTCCAACAACATAACACCGCTCGGATTTAGATCAGAGAGGCCATTCCTCCTAGTTACACCCTTCCAGGTGTCTCCATCATTGCCAACGTATGCATTGAAGTCCCCCAGGAGAACAATGGAGTCCCCTACAGGGACCTCGTGAAGGACTCCATTTAGGGACTCCAAGACAGCTGAATACTCCGAGCTGTTATTCGGTACATACGCACAAACAACAGTCAGAGTTTTCCCTCCCACGGCCTTAAGGCATAGGGAGGTGACCCTCTCGTCCACTGGGGAAAACTCCAACATAGCGGCGCGCAGCCGGAGGCTTGTGGGTATCCCCACACCCGCTCTGCGCCTCACGCCTGACGCAACTCCAGAGTAAAAAAGGTCCAACCCCTATCCAGGAGTTTGGATCCAGAACTGAGGCTATGCGTGGAGGTAAGCCCCACCAGTTCCAACTGGTAACGCTGCACCTCCAACACAAGCTCCAGCTCCTTCCTTTGGAGATGACATTCCACGTCTCCAAAGCCAGCTTCTGCTGCCCAGGTCTGGTCCGTCGTGACCCCCTGTTGTCACTGCCACCCATATGGCAGCGCACCCGACCCCATCGATCTGCCCTGCGGGTGGTGGGTCTACAGGGGTGGGAAGAGTCCACATTGCCTTTTCAGGCTGAGCCCAGCCAGGCCCCTTGGCAGACCCGGCCACCAGGCGCTTGCTGTCTGACCGTGGGCCCCGGGCTTCCTCCAGGAAGGGTCACATTTTTTCCTTTTGGGTTTTTCATGGGGTCTTCTGAACCATTCTTTGTCTGGCCCTTCACCTGAGACCTGTTTGAGTTGGGTGACATTACCAGGTGTACAAGACTCCTGACAACATATAGTAGCTCCCAGGATCCTTAGAGCCTGGGAGCTCTAAGGATCCTGGATCCTGGATCCTCCCAACAACGATAAGGTGATGATTCCTTGGAGAGGGGAAATATGCTAATTTGATGAATTACAATCAAAAGAGAAAACAGCTAAATTAATACATTCAACATGCAATGATTACTAGTTGTAAGTTTGGAACATGTTGGTTGAATTTCTCTATTTTACAGCTATTTTTTTCTCCTGTCTAGTCTAAATGTTAAGTTTAATTAAGTGTTGACTGACTATAGCTTTGTATTCACCATGAAGATGTGTTGGTGATCTAAACTAAACTAATTAAAGTCACACTTGGGCTTGAGCATCTAGAGGACTTTGTCTTTTCACACAAACACGGGCATCTAGTACCTCTAGAACACAAAAGACATTCATGCGTTTGCTTCTATTAGCAAAGAGAGCTTGTGTCACCCTGACACTTATTGTAAGAGTCATGCACATCTGCACCTGCCACACCGATCTTAATTCAAGCACAAGATAATCCACCCCAACGGTTCCTTAATTGTCAAAATGAATTACATGTCCCAAAGTAATTCAGCATCACACCAGCAATAATGCAAGTTCAATAAATAAAGGATTTCAATTAGAGCAACACTTGGAATGGAAGCAGGATTGTTGTCTCACAGTGGACAGTGTAGCCGGAGGCTTCTCGGGAAGCTCAGCCTCATTAGTTCTTGGTGATAGTCTGCTGGCAAAAATGTGTGGATAGATTTTAGAGACCTTGGAGACTGTTTTCTGCTGCGCCACCGTCCTGGGATGAGCTGCCAAACCCACCCACCTAACACGACCCACTGCCACACTCCAAATAACCTATATCCATGTCCAGTATATACACATGACTTCCCATTACTGAGCAGTACTGTATTTCAGCCGGGGGGGTTGAGTTAAATCAATATAGGAAATCAATGAGAGTTTCAGTGGTTTACAGGGCAGGAATATGAAATGTCAAACCATAGATGGAGATTTACACTCTTTCATAGGCACATTTCACCTGCTGAGGAGACCTTTAAAAGCCCAGAGGACAATAAAAATGCCTGAAGATGGAATCTTAAGTCCACTGTCGTGCAAGGGAACAACAAACAATATTGAAGCTTTGATATTTGATTTGCACGATCAAGGCTTCGTTTATGACTACAATTTGTGCGGGAATGGGTGAAGCTAGCTAAACAGATTTGAAGAATTGTTTGGCCTTGGCAGAGGTATGCATTCAGAGCAGAGAGCACAGGGTTTGGTTACAAAAGTTAGTAATGACCAGGTTCTTTTACGTACTCAACAAATTCCTCTTAGTACAAAACAAGAAAGAATATGTCATGAGGTCAGAATGATTTGTGTGATAAGGGAGGTCTCATATTCAAAGAGGTTTTTTATGAATTTCAATCATTTTCTGGGGTTATATTAAAATGTTAAATCTTTATTTGCCATCAACTGTTAAACTCCAGAGATGCTCCTCTGCACTTTAATGGGAAAATCACATTTTGTGTATAAATCTGCAAGTGCGTTCTCAAACAGACTTTGAACTGAATTAGTGTCTCCCTGTGGGACAAACAGGATTCCTTTGATTTTGAGCTTATCGACACAAGGCTGTATTAACTGAGCCTTTACAAAAATCACAGAAATGAAATGAGATCCATATAAAATGAACCCATGAGCCGGACAAAAGGATATGGAGTAGATTTCCTCGAGTCAGTGGCAGACGTTTATTATCTACTCGAGGATGTCTGCTGCCTGAGGGCGGCTGTTTATCTCTAGCCGGGACCGAAGAGAGTTTCACTGTCAGGATGTCCTCAAGCGTTGCCTGGCTTTGTCAATGGCTGACATGTCTGCTGCAGGATCTGGATGGACAGGGGTCTGTCTCAGGCATCCTGTTCTCTTTAATATCCTGTTGATGAGCCACACAGATCTGATTTCCTGCAAACGCTGATAAGATAATCTTGTTGTGAGTCTGCAGACCTTGATGGGGGAGAATGTCACTTCACGGAGAGACAACTGCTTCATCTAAGACCCCATAAACCCACCACCTTCACCTTCATGGACGCTGGGCCTCACTGGATTGTCGCATCTGCTCTGTGTAATCTCGTAAATCAGCTTTTTCAAGACCTGGTGGTAGAGTTTGTAATGGAGATAGCCTGCTCTGGCATATCCAGCAATGATAATAATCCAATTTTTTGAAGTACAACACTGAAATCTGAAAATATAATCTATAAAAAATCCAGTTTTATGTCCTGTAATGACTGACAATGCTGTAACATTGTCAATATGTGAACAGAAGGTGTCTGAGTCTGGAAAAAAAGGTCAAGGAAGGTTGAATAGATCAGAGTTGCTGAGGAGATTTCAAAAGGTGCTTCAGAAATATCAGTTAAAAGCGGCGAGTCGGTGCTACCTAGACAACAGCTGAGCCATCGCTGCAGACAGGAGACTCCATTCCAGGCCTTTCAGTAATACATCCTCGACATATTTTCATCATTGGCCAGAGGATGGATGAGCTGGACCTCCAAGTAGTTGACACATTCCCCACAGGATCAACATCTTCGCATTCATACTTAAAAATCATTTTAAAGGGACCACCTCTGCAAATTCATGTGGATGAAAGTCACTTGGAGAATTTTGTTTTGCTGTAGAGAGTTTACTTTAAATCAAAATGAATAAAACAACATGTGGGTGTAAGCCTTAGAACTTGCACAACAATGTTAACAGGATCTTATGTCGGCAAAGATCCAACATGTTCTCTTATCAAGGGCCATTTTTCCTCACTTCACTGAGTTCATAAATATTTTCATGCCGAGGGTTATCAAAACATGACCTTACAAAAAGATAAACAGAGCATTCCACCTCTTTATGAACAGAATAAAAACATCTACATCTCTTTCCCATTCTCATTTCTCATCTCTATTTTTTTCATCACAGGTTTTGTTGATATGGTCACTTTCTTCTCCTTTCTTCTCTTTATTTCTGGGACCATCTTTCCATTCTCCATTCATTCTCTTGTCAAACCTTCAAGTCCACCAAACAAACCTCTCATTAGAAGGGAGTAAAAATAAGGGCGTATTGCTAAGCTGGTGAGTTTGTGAGTCAAGCAGACCAGGTTTGCTGCCAAATGAGAAACCTTTTGGATATGTTTGCCAGCGCGTAGCATTTAAGTGGGTCATGAAACTGAAGCCAGGCACATCTTTCCAGCACTTTAAATGGTTCTCTGGAGGCAGACAGCTTCAACCAGAGGGTCAAACAGCCCCTCAGCCAAGAAGCCCAAAACACAGACACCTCAGGGACTGAATTTATTAGTGAGCTTTCACACTGGTTTGATCACCCCTGGGCTGAAACAGGAGAATGTGGTTCCTTGACTCAGCCTGAACAGGAACTTGGTACTGCCAGCTATTTATTTTCTCATTTTATTATTCAGCGCTGTAACTGGATAGATCCAGCGGGCATGTGTTTTAGGCTGTTTATATTTGGTTTGTCTCCAGGGATACTCCATTACCTTGCATGACTGCTATATAAATACTCCATGAGTTTACAAATAGCACGTTTCCAAAGATGTCACTCGACGTCTTTTTTTTAAAAAAAATTAATTGCTATTTATCTGTGGTGGACTAATCTAATAGATCAAAAAACTTTTCTGCTACTGGATGTTCTGTGATCCTGGCTTTAGAAAGCTCAAATTTATTCAAACACAACTCCTCCTATTGAGACATGATCAATTTATTTTGATAGTCAAAAGCTGGCTGAACCTATTTCTTTGTGGGATGGGTAAACCTATGGACATGAGGAATTTGTCACAAACCTTTTCTCAATTTGTTTTAATGGCTTGTGTGATGTTGCCCTACATTACTAAAAGTTTATGAGGGGAAACATGGAGGAACTCAAATGGTGCAGCCAGTAATTTGACTCGCCATTGAAGAGCACACATGATAGTTATTGTCTCAGATTTAAGAAGCAGAAAGCTAGTTTGGATTGGGTCCCAGAAGAAATGGTCCAATCCTTTCTTTGATTCTACAGACAATTATAACATTGTTGTGTTGTTTGGTGTGGGTTTTTCATCTTCTGTCGACTTGAATGCTCATTGCATGTCTTTAATTTATCTGCTGTTTGATGTCTGAAAGCTCCTTCGACAAAAAAAAAATAAAAAAATACAACATCCAAAAGGCCTTGAGAGATAAGTAAAAAATGTCAACAATGGAAATTAATTCCAGATATTCAAGTACTGTACTTGATTTCATATTTTTATCATTTGGTTTCTGTCGCTTTATACCTTTTTCTTACTGCAGTTCAGATTTTTTAAAATCATATATATATATATATATATATATATATATATATATATATATATATATATATATATATATATATATATATATATATATATATATACACACTGTATATGTATATATATGTATATATACTATATATACCTACATACTCATTATTATACTTTTATACTTTTTAACACCATTACTCTACTGGTTACTTTGCCGATTGTAATAGAGAGTTAGAGAGTAATGCTGTAATCAACTCATCAAAATTAAAGTCTAAATATTGTGAGTTAAATAAAACCATTTCCTGTGTTAAGCTGAATATGAGGCAGCAACCAGCAGCCAGATGACTCATTTTAGCTTAAATACAGACTGGAAACTGGGGAAAACACCGAGTCCTGAAATGTCAAAAACAAAAGGAAGCAAAATCTACCAACAGATAATTACAACTCTTGGGATGAGTCCTGTATGCACATACATACAATAACTACTGTTAAACTACAAATTTGGCCTTTCGTCATTCAGTCTAAAATGGATTTTGTTATCTGTGACAAAGCCAGGTTTCCACTCTATATGCTAAACTAATTTAACTGTTGGCAGTAGCTTCATGCATAACAGACAAAAATAAGAATGACGGTGATCTCATTGTACTTTTAGCAAGAAGGAGAAAAAGTACATTTCTACAAATGTCAAACTACTCACAAGAAGAGCAGTCAATTTTCTATGCAAGCTCCAGCTGGGCCTTTTCTTTTTTTTTTTTTTTCTGTATTTGCTCCTGGACTTCTGATAAAGTTAAGCTCCTATCTTATTGAGTTCCTCAGAATTCATTCCCAACTATTTATGGTCTACAGTGGACTCAGGCAAAAGTTGGAAAATCCAACTGAAACCTTTCTCAGAAAATGTTTGGCGGAATGACTCGTGGGTTACTTTTTTTTCTGAAATACAGTCTGACCTGGTCTGTGCTTGCATGCTCTGAGCAGACAGGAGGAGGAGGAGGAGCAGGCGGGGGTGTTGCGGGGGATGCTAAACTGGAGAAGCACAGTACTTTCCTTATTCACCCTCACTGGCCTGTGGGCAGGAAATGACATGGAAAAATGACTGCCATCACACCTATCCTATTTTAATTCATCCAATCTCCACATCCTGATGTCTTCCATCGCTCTGCATGCATGCTTCACACCCACATCATCCTCACCTTGACGTGCCAATCTGTGTCCACTGTTCAAATCACTTAACTGTGTCATACATACATCAGCTCAGTCCTACAAGTTATCACACATGACTAAACCTCTGTTACAGTTGGTGTGGAAAGAATGCTTTTGTATTTATGATCTGCATGATTATGCAGCATTTCAAAGGTGTTTCTTCTATTTGATTACCTTTGTACAGACTTGTAATGTTCCCTGTCTTTTAAAGACTGCATTCAGCTTTGCTAAAAACAAAAGGAAGTTCATTCAGAGTCGCTGGATGTGGGTTTCATCCCTTAATTCATTTTCCTGACTGGGAAAGTCAACAAAGGGGTATTCACATGGCAACACACATTGTTCCAGCATTATGTTGTATAAATCTTTTATACTCAGCTGCCATGACATAATATATTATTTCTACTGTCTGCTATTAAAGAAAACATCATTTTTAGCAAAATGCTTCCTGATCGGATGATTCGAGCATCTTACATTCTTACAGACTTTGTTTGCCGTGTCAGTGGCAATAATTCGACAATTGTTCATGAGTAGTCTTAAGGGAAACATGAGTCGAAGTAAATTACATTCCTCTGCTGACCCTTTCCTCCTTCTGGAAACCATTTGGAGAGAAATCAGGACAGACAACATGAGGGTTGATAAGACATTTGGCTGCCTGCCTTGTATCCAAAAAATAAAAAACTAAATAAAATACATAAAAATAAGTAATGAGGCTCCTATATCCTCACATACATATTCTGCCAAAGCAGTCTTTTGAAAATACCCACCCGAGACAGGCTGTCTGAATTCATTGTATGTTGGTTAGTAGTGAGCTAACAAGTGATGGGAAGCAGACATAGAGAATTCATCAAGCTTTTGTTGAAAGGCAGATTTAGCAACCCGTGTCCAGTTAGTCAGCCATTCCAGTTTGGGCCTGTTCCATGCCCACTTTCTCCAGACATCTGTAACAGCTTAGAGCTCAGTGGGTTGGATCACGTAGACAGGGCTGGTTTTTGTCAGACTTCAGATTCTTTGCTGGGACTTGACCCAAATGGATTGGAGACCGTGTCACAGAGCACCCTGTCCAGCAGCATTAGACTTTTAATGTCGTCAGAGTACTTGTCTGCATGCTACCAGTAACTTAGGATGGCTGTCGCTTCTCTCCAGGGATTTGACAGCAGCGGCAGTGCAGTCAGCACCCGACTCATGGCTTTGAGAACACGAGAAAAGACTAAACAAAAGCAGAGAGGGTGGCCAAAATAGCCTACACAAACATGTCTCATCATCTGATGACTTTGTCTTTTAGCTGTCACAGCCTCCTCCCCTTCCTTTCTTCCTCTTTCTGTCACCTTCCCTCTCCATTCCCTTGTTTTTGGCCCACATTTTTCTCTCTTGGCTGCCATGTAATGGTCTGTGTTTGTATTGGTGCAGCATGGGGAAGCTGGGTATTGTCTGGACAGGATCTAGGGTGAGATCAGCATTTAGATCGAACGGCGGTTAGGGCAATGCTGGAGCTACCTACGTCACCTTTGTTTAAGTTGGACCTTGCAAACACTTACCTAATCCTAGAAAAGAGCCAGACATACAGGAAAAAGAGACTTATGCAAACAAGCAGTCTGTTCTTCATTATTATTGTGTCAATATCATTCATTAGAAACATGTCAGCATTGATTGTGTGTTTTGATTTTATCAGACATCTGAATACAACCAAGTGAAATGTGATCAACAGAAAGGATTGACAATGAGGGAGTGATATAAATGAAAAGTTCGCTGTTTCTCATTTGTATATTTCTTATTTAGTTTTGAATTTCTTAGAAACTATTCTCTCTACATCTCCAGGTGCTAATTCCATGATTTTTATGGCTCACCTTAATATTCTAGTTGTCTAAAGTTCACAGGCCTTTGCACCATCTAGGAGAGGATGCAGACAACTGATTTATGTTTACTGGCAAAAAGAAAAAAGCAGACAGTTAATTCTTGGCAATGGACTCAAATTATGACAGGTTTGGATTATTGTGGCAACGGTGCATGACCTGAAATAAATAATTTGGCAGTGCCATCAATATGCTATGAAATAGAGGCATTGGCAGTTAATACGAAATGGAGTGTAATTTATCTCATATATTATTCCATGCTTTGATAAATCTGGAGAGAAGTTAAAAAATGTTCAAGACTTCTGTCATGATTTAATAAATGAACTGCTCATCTAAGATTCATTCATTGAGCATATACAATATGTGTGTATATGTCTATATACTGTATATCTATATGTATACACACAGTGTATATATACACATATATACAGTATATATATATATATTTACAGTATATATAATATTATATATATATACATATACATATATATAGACTTAAAATGGTTACATTGAAACTCTGAGTTTCATCTGTTGTACAGTTTTGCATTCAGAGATTAAAGCAGCACTGGATATTCTGCCAATACAGACATGTGAACAGTGACTGGGTGTTATAGTCATATAACTCATTAGAAAGGTTATGCTTTCAAGAGAACCAAAGAAAGAGATGCATCATGCACCCACTCATTTTTCATTTGGATACAATCACTTCCTGTGGGTGGAAAATGATAATGTCTGCGACCAAAATTTAATTTGACAAATTAGGATAAATATGGTTGAATTCTGTTGGAGGGAAAGAGACAATCATCTCAACTGCAGCCCTAGTAATAGTTCAGTTTAAAAACCTAGTGTGGGGCAGCTTTGAACAAATCTTGTGTCAGAGAAAGATGGGTCGGTCAATGGTTTCTCCTGAAGATAACCGCTGAAGGTCAAGGCACTCATGCACATATTACATGCATGAATGTAGGCATTACAGGATGGATGGCCCCAGGCCCACTCATCTCTAAATCTCTGTAGTGATTCCCACTTCCATCCCCCCACAATCTTTCTCACTCTTCACTGTTCTCAAGAAGCAGCAGCAGCGATCTTAGAAAATTCTAGTGTGTCATCAGTCGTGAATGTGGAGGACACTCCTGATCCAGGAATGTATTTAACTCCAAGGTTTGTGACTTGTAGACAAACACCTCACTAAACACCATTTGTTGTACTCTTCTGGAAAGTATATGTACTGTATTTGTGTATGTGTTTCTATCAGTCATTCACCAAAGTCTTCTTCTTTGGTTTGTCTTCTTATATGCAACCAGACAGTTCCTTCATGCACATTTCCATTGATGGAGCGTCACACTCCTACAGCTAAGTGCAACAAAACTCCCGGCCTGAAGATGTCCAAAGCCCATTATTGTGATTTGTTTCGATGTGTATGGCAAGTCTATTGAAAATATTCTGACCACACATAGTTAGGCGCTGATGGAGCTTTTGGTGTAAACCAGTTTTAACAAGCATCCTTTCCAAAAGTTTTGCATCCTCGAACATTGAAGAACTGGAATACAGTTTATTACCCATCCAGACATTTAGATCATACTTCAGGAATATCTGGAGACATATGATGGAACTTGAAAGGACATATGTACATTCTCATTAACCACTTAAATTCAAGTTAATACATTTCAAATCGAGTATCAATAGTTTGATTTTGTGTCTTTAAACGAGCATCACTGATGTCTAATCATTGGTGTCTTCTTTTGAAATCAATTTCCAAACGTTTAGTGTAATGTATCTGGTGTTGATCGTGAATCATGTTCCATAACCCTCTTCTGCATGATAGTAAAATGACAATAAAATTTCCTCTGATGGAGACATGAAGGATGCATTGGTAGAGGCTGAAATTTATGAAAGATTGTCGCACTCCGCTTCAAACTCATTTGCAATATATGATAATAACTCCTGTCTGCTTGAACTTCATATACAATTGCACCCCAAGTGGAGGTCGAGCCTGCCACAGAATTACCACAGCGTACTTGGCAATCCCCAGACGTGTTGGACAGAGCACACCTGACAGCGATCTGTCCCACATTCCACAGGTTCATGAAACACAGTCAGCACAGACCAGAGAGATTTTTATATACTGTAAGTGAATTGTTATAGGTTACAGATATTTACCAGTAAAGTAGAACAAGATGATTATTGGGTTGAATTGAACAAATTCATAGTAAAAATCTGAGCAGTGGCTTTAATTTAATTTATTTAATTATCTGTGTTTTGAGCAAAATTATTAATAAGCAAGGAAAACGGCAGGGATTCTATGTATTTCACAAAGAAAAACAAATGTAAACACCATAACTGCTTTATCAAATGAAAAATGTAATAACCAACCCCAAAAATATGTATTGAAAATAACCTCTTCTGCATCTTGCCATCTTGTGAACACCCATCCAATCAACAGTCTCTCAAAATCATGACAAGCTATGCAAAAATAGAATTATCTTTATCTGTGTCACTTAAAAGACATTTAGTGACAACTGCTGCATAAAGTCTAAAATTAATCAAATTTGTGCAGATTTCTTTTTTTGCTTTTACAAATATTTTTTTTAGCATATTCAGATTGTATAGTTTTTAATTTTAATTAAATTTTTTAATTTAATATGTTTGTGTTTCAATGAACTGCATGCAGAGCAGTGATAAATAAAGACCTTGTTCAGAGCAAAAGTCCGTCCTGTTAGGGTTGTTTTGTAACGAGACATTAGCACTGAGAAGTAACTTTCTCTGTGGTTAATCAAGTGTCATTGGTTGTTACCAATACTGCAAGACACCTCTCCCTCGCCAATCTAACTTGTCTCTGGTCTCTCAGTTTGGAGTCTGACATGCCAGAGAGTTAACAGATCTCTCTCTGTGGTAACAGTGTCAGACACAGTCAGTCAGAGGTGGGAAATTCACTTTTACAAGGGGCCAAATGAGAAACCTGAAGTGTGTCAGAGGACCCCGCCAACCATAACTTAATTATGCTCAGTTTTATCCCATTGTAAAATGCGCTAAATTATTTTGAGGATCTGACTTTGGGTTTGCTGACCTTCATCACTGAGAGATTCCTCCGATGTGGAAAGTTCTCATCCTTGAGGGAAGAGAAAACTGTTTAATTCTATTTTTTGACCTGCTGTGATGACAGAAATTTCACCAGTTGGGGATTAATGAAGTGTAGTCTTTTTTCATCTCTTGTAAACTATTCAGTGCATCAAAACTACATATGATTTATTTTCTAAACAACATTTAGCCTTTAATTAATTCCAGTACTGACATAAGATGGGTGAAATTCTGTGAATACTAGATCAGTCAGTATTCTACCGCTATGGGCCACTGATCCATGTGAGATTGCATTTAGAGACAGTGGAGCATTTAGCCAAATGTTACCATTACAAAGGTAACTATGGCATGGTATGCTAGCATGCTATATTTTTGACTCAAGAATGGCACTGGGGTTCCACATCTGTGAAAATATGAATGCAGAAATGGAAACATCAGTCATCTTAATCTGAAAACCACAAAACTCTGTACAAAATATGGTCCCAATTGTACAGTCGTTATTTCAATCTGAAACCAACATAGTGGATTAGCTGGCTAGACCAACCCTTACACAAGAGTTAGAATATGTGCCCAGTTATTGAAATAATTTCTTTTCCTTCACTGGTGGACTTCACATCGCCTCATGTTATGTGGGATACAAAGCCTCCGAGGCTTTCCACAGCGTGTCATTTTCTCCTGGAGTCCTGTCACTTCATATCGTCCTTGCAGGCAATGGCCAACCCTGCTGTGTGGGTTTTTGTCCATGGCTGTTTTTATGGCCTTATGGTTGGTAAAAACATTATTTTTTTAGCTTTATGTTTTCTGGAAAATAAGTTGTGAAGTTTGACTGTGATGGAACTGTCTGTTTTACAACTCCCAGACTGAATTCATTTGGCAAAGGGCTTTATTGTGTGACCAGGAGCAGATGGCACTTATCCAACAATCTTTCAAAACCAGTATATAGACCAGTATGTGTTGCTTAAGCCATTAAAGAAGCTTTTAATTGCTCGTTTGATGCTAAGTGGGCAGGTTTGAATAATTAAAGCGTGGAGTGTGTTGCTAAATTTGGACACTGTTAATGAGAAAACAGTTACTCTGACAATTTATTCCTTATATCTAAATCTTCTCTGTGAGGTAGATGTGGCTCATTTTACTGAAGGCTCAAGTTAGCCTCTGGCTTGATGAAGAAAAAAGGAAAGAAAGAAAAAAAAAGTTTCCATCCAGCTCCAAAGCGGCCCCTGGAACTGCATGTGGAAGTTTTAATGGGAGTCAGATGTGCTACTAATCAAGGGAATATGGCTGGAAATGTTAGCAAGTCCAAGCAAGGAAAATAGGACTACAGGAACTGCGATAAGACTCAAATGACAAAAACAAATTACACCTCTGAACTTTGGAGCCAGCTCCCAAAATCACTGTGGACCCAGATTTGTTCCACCTCTGCAGAGAACGTGTCCACATGACAGTGTTTAATGCCATTTATTGGGTGCTGCGTATTGTGGGACTGAAGACAACTCAGCTTGTAAAACAGGCTGTAAGGTTTTTTTAGTGGTTGTAATTTTAGGTTTTACATATCAGCAATTCACATTAATTTCCCCAGTGATACTGCATTTGAAACATCAGTAATCAATATTTTTGCAATAACAGTGAATCAAAACGTAGCGTATCATCGGAATGGATTGCCTGTCATGGTGAACCAAAAGAAAATCAGCAGTGAGTCTTTCAGTTCATTATTTTGGTTTTATGGCATACAACTTTATTGTTTTTAATTCATCTGCTCTGCTATCATCAACAAGCACACAGAGGAAGGGATTGTGTGTAGATGAAGAACATTTACAACCAGGGTGGAGAACGAGAACAGAGTTGAAAAGACAGGGAACACTAAATTCAGCCAAAAAACAATTTATTGCATGACACCATTCTGTCCACACAAATTATATAGTCTGTATGTTTAATAATAAAGAAACAGCTATAATATATTTCCCCAATATGACGTAAGCTCATCTGAGCTTTGACTGAGCAACTTACATTTTTATTGAGTTTCTCTTCAGCATTATTTGTCCCCCTTAAGTGTATCATACTTTCAACATCATGATCTTTTCTCCAGAGAATATGCTGCAACTTTGGGTGAGTGTATATTTGTGTTGAAATTGTGCCAATAGTTAAAATGCTTGTAATTCTATATCGTCAGCTTGTAATGGGAATATTAGACATCTAAGCACTGCACCTGACCCAACTCTTTTCCTCACTTCTTTGGTTTTCAGATAACAGATAGCCATAAATTTTTTTTTTATATTTTTGTGCACTTAACTATGTACGGACTACTTTGAATGGAAGAAGAGTGCATGCATGGCAGCAGAGGTGTTTATGTCACGCAGTGATAAACCTTCATAGGAGAGTGGCAAACTCGGGTTCCATTTCTCTCAAATCACAAGTTCTTTTAGCCTGTAGACTAAACACACTTGTAAAAAAGACATGCATACATGACATACATGATCGATTTCCACCGCATACAAAGACATAAAAAACACATTATGAGACTCACTCTTCAACATGCTGTACATCCATTTAAAACTGCTCTACATCTTACTTGTAACTCATCCTGCCAGTCCAAGGGGTTCCTCCCAGATGGTTACTATTTCTGAAATTTGTTTTCACCCACATTACAGACAGACAAACTGCAGAGCTGTGACTTTAACTCCCCTTCTCTGACTGTTCAGGTCCTGCTTTGTTTATGAATATACAATTCATTACCCTAGATTTCCAAACCAAAATGGCTTGGGTCTCTAGGCAAAGGAAAGAAACTGTTACAAAGAATACAATACTGTGGTATAATGTAGGAAACCTGTCACAACTTGTTCTGTCTATTTACAACGCTGCCGTCTGGAATTTCTGCATTCGACTGGAAAGTCAGTAATCAAGAAGGCTGCAGGCTACGGCATAGATGGAAGAGAAGTTATTGGTATTCAGAAGCTTGGGGGAGCTATATTTGTCTCTCATCTGTACCAGGAGGAAAAAAAAAACCTTTTAAAACATGCTCGTGTTACATTTGCAAAAAAAGAGTCAATAGTGTCTGTTTTTATTTAGCATGCTTTGTTTCTAAGCACAGAAAAGCTACAGTGGATAATCGAAACGCTTGTTTTGGAGGGTATGGGACGACGGATTTACATGAGGCATGAGAAGGTTTTCCATTACAAATTGTTTCAGGTATCGTTAAAAAGAAGACCCCCCTCCAAAAAAACCCCCCAAAAAACCAAACCAAAACAAACCAACAACAACCAAACACACACAAAAAAATCATGTTTTCCTAATTGATCATTAAAGAGCAAAGAGCATTTTCCTCTTAAGCCATGTGCTGAGCAGATGGGATTTGAACTAACCCACATTCACAAGGAGCTACAGATAAACAGCTTTCATGGCCTAAAGAGCTTTCTTCTCTTTAAGATAAACTATCCTGCTTTGAATTGAGCAGGATACTTCCTCTGATTTGGAGGTTTGATTCCACATTGCCTTGTGTTGCTAAACAGATGTCAGGGGTCATGAGCTGGAGCAGCTATGATAAAGGATCTGGTAGTCATGAGAGGGAAAAAAGATATTAGAGCCGCAGCGTCTTCTCTAGACATCTGTCTGAAGCCAGGTCTGCTGTCAGGAAGGTACAGCAGATCTGGTAAAAGTATCTGTCTTTGTGTGTGTCTGTGTTTTTGCACATACACATGCATACACACACACACACACACACACACACACACACACACACACACACACACACACACACACACACACACACACACACACACACACACACACACACACACACACCTCTGGTGTCAAATGAAGCTCCAGCCATCTGAATCACCTGGTGATTCAGGTGATGCACCAACTTCAGGGTATTGTTCCATCACCGACTGAAACACCCAGCTCTGCTATTAAAGAATGTTTTCAGTCTTGTCTGCTCTTTTCCAAGTGAGCAATTTTAGGAATTATGTGCCATTAACAGTCACAGCTGATGGAGAAAATAAGGTGGATAATGGAATTATTAGTTCAGCTATTTTTTAAAAAGTACTGCAAACCCAGTGTAACTGTAATTCTTATTATCATCATCATCAGAAAACACAATAGTTGGAATGTGAACTGCTGAGATAGTTCTGTTCTTCTTTCCCACTAATGGTACAAAAAGGTTTGTCACTCCATCGCTCTTTTTAAGTTTGAAGAAAAAAATACATTTGAACATGACTTTTGTTTCTCAGATTCATATACAACAGAAATGAGCAGAATAACATAAATCATAACTTTATCTCTTATCTGTGTGTCCATGGCCACTGAGCTGCAATAGGAGTTCATGGAGGACGCCGACACAACAGAAGGTAAATCCTCTCAGCATGAGCTGACAGTTGTATCATCTCCCAAAACACAAAGGCATATTAAACTGATTAGCCAGTTAATAAATCAGATTACCAAGGACTGAAGTGGGCTGGAACGATCCAGAATGGCCTTCACTTCTTCCAATTAACTAGCAAATTAATCTAATTGTCAGTTTCACCATAAACAATGTGAAGCCAGTTAGATTTTTGACTGGATCGCAGTTAACCTCAGGGATAATGTTATCAATATAACACAGTGAAGTTCTTCTAGTCTGTGTCAAGTACATTTACCTATAGGGCATGACAGTTCTATTCCTGTTCAAATTGTACACATCAGACTGCCACGCAACTCTCTGTCTGTCTATCTGTCTGTCTGTCTGTCTGCCTTATAAATAGGATTTGTCCTTGTTTATAAACATAACATGTAAAGATGCCTCACTTCATTTCTATTCTACATTGTGCTGTAATAACATACATTATGTATATATTTTCTGTATTTTCTGTTCTTTAGTTTAATATACATGTGAGAATTAAAAAATATTTCTCAAGCTGTTTTGATGAACACAATGCACTTGAACAAGGCACAATATATAATTGAACATATTCAACATATAATTTTTTATATAACTATGTGTGTCTTTTCCAAAAATTATAGAACTAGAGTCTAATGAGGTATGAGATGTTCTCGTCTTACAGAAATAGGAAAAGTGCATGGATGTTGGACATATAGTAGTAAGGAGGAGAATGACAAACACTTGCATGCTGTTGTTGTGCTGCTGCTGACAAACTGAAGCACCTGGGTAAAACCAGGCTGAGGAGAGGCTGAGGAGCCAATTAAACCGTCACTGCTGTGAATATATTTTACTGTTTCAGAGAAAGGCAACCAGTAATTAGCATAAAATGTTCTCCAATGGTTTAAGAGGAGAGAAAAATTACATAACACATTGTTGTGTTATTGGAGTGTTTTCATGAGGTATTGTTACTGGTGTAATTGTGATGAAGACAACAGGATTACTTTCCATTGTCCTTAGAATGGTAACCACTGCCGACAGAGGACAAGAGCAAAAATTTATTCATTCATTTAAACCGTAATGAAGACATAAAAGCAAATAATAACAGTGGCAGGCAGCCAGTCTGATCAGCAGTCGCCTTTCATTGTCCCCGGGTAGAGACAGCAGGTTTTATAGGGAGCCTCTCTGAATACTCATGGTGCCATTATTCTACATTATCCGTTTTACACTTTTATGGTACCATCAACCTTTTACGTCATAATTTGTGATAGCAAATACATGTTAGACTCACAAAGCAGGTACTATTTAGTTTCCAACCTCTAGCTGTGTGTCTGTAGAGGAGGTCTGAAAAACTGCAGTGTGTTCTTAAAGGTGGGTGTGTGCGCATGCCGCAGCGCTTTAATATCATTAGTCTGCAAACAAGGAGGCCACGCTGTCCCCTAAGGAGAGGGTGACAGGGGTGTGGATTTCAAGGGGGTTAAATGACTCTCTGGAGGGTGTCAAAGTGAGGTTGTGTTCCACACTGTCATAGAAACCCCAGTAACTAAGGGAGTGAACATTATTTTGTATTTAAGAAGACAGTACTTGTAATTTAGATTTGCTTACGTCCCACATCAGACATGTAGACACTAGAGTGTTAGAAACACTCAGCTAATGTCGAAAAGTCTCATACCAACTCTAGAAAAGAAATGCTTTAACATGTTACTGTGATTGAACGAAATGCTATCAGGAAAAAAAGTGAAAAGATAATTTTAGGGATACCACTCACTGGTTGATTCTAACCGTCACCTAAAGGGCAGAAACATTACAAAAAGATTCATTTTACATTTGAGGGAAACAGAGCAGTTAGAGTGTAAAAGCCACATTTCATCTGGACAAACTGGAGGCTTAGTCTTTCATGACTGAACCACGGCCAACAGTCAGCAGGATGATCAACAGGTTCAGCAGACCTGGAGCTGAAGTACTAATGAACCAGTTATGGTTCAGCTTGTGAGGCCCATCAGCCGGGCCTAAGATGATGTGCTCTGACACACAGCAGCTTCGGCGCCAGTAAGACAAAACATTACTAGGCTCAATGTCAGCGTGTTCACAACTGACTCATGGCTGAGTACCTAACCCCACCCCCACCCCACCCCCCAAACTCACCCCTTTTTGAAATTTGTTAATAAAATGGAAGTGCTTGTTAATGTTGTCATTAAATTCAACGGCACATCATCTGCTTTCACCGCCCTCGTCTGTAACACCACCCTTACTAACAGCAGAAGAAAATTAAAAGGACTCTCTTCTGTCTCAGCTAATGAGACTGTTGGGTTAGCAAATCTTTGACTTGTCAGTTTCCCCCACCTTGTCTCCAAGTAGTTCTGAAGGAAGAGAATATTCAAGTAATCACAAAGCAAATCTATAATATGAAAGACACCCAGAAACATGCTCCTCAGGGCTTTGTGTATCTAAATTAATGTGAAAATTAATTAAAGTTTGTGTAGTTTCCTTGGTGACTATAGCCTGTCTCCAGCAACAATACTGCAATAGTATTTTTGAGTCACTTTATTCCAGTGATGGCATCAACAACAGTTTTTGGACATGATTTTAGGTATGAAATTACAAATGTCATTCATGCAATTGTCTCGGGTAGGGAAAAATACTGTAATTCTCTGCTGAGAAAA